>PVKU01004466.1:0-146240 GCA_004027475.1 Anoura caudifer | reverse complement strand
TCAGAGCATGGCCACAGCTGTTTAACATATCTATGAAACCAGTTAAAGGTTATAGATATGTTAAATGACCATTCTGGAGGTTATCTGCAAAACCATTGCTATGCAAAACAACTCAATGGCCCTGCTCCATTTGTCCCTTCCCCCAACTCATACTTGTGGGGGAGGGGGTGAGGACATCTTATATGTCCCTCTAATATTTCCTGGACACCGTGAGTTCTGGGCCCCATTCCAACTCCCTTTTGGGGCCCCCCTCTTGGCTGCACCCTGTTACACTATGACATATGTGGAGGTGGTTAGTTTTATTACAACTGGTTGCCCAGTAGCATAGATAATGATCTAAAATTGAGAATGGAAAAGGTAAATAGATTGGAGGAAAGACAAGCAATCTTGAAATCTGAAATGTGCACCCTTGAATTTCTTACTTTAAACAACGAAGGGAAAATTCAAGTGTTCGTCTACTGACACAAACTTGACTGTTTAGACTAATGCTTAAGTCAAAATGTTTGAGTCTATGAATACATAATTGCCAGTCAAAACAGAACAGCAGGCTCGTTTAACTTTTTTTGTTTTTTAATCTTCATAGTGAAAACAGACAAATTGGTAAATATAGATCTAATTTGAATTGTAGAACTGTTTCTTCCCTTATTCTTATGTTTGTAAAAGAGAGCTGTCTAAAAAATTGTAGACAAACCTACAAATCACAGGTGTGATGGCCACGAACAATCCGACACGAAGGTAACACTTTTCTGGATGATCAACTCGATAAGATTGTGAATTCCTTGCCCTGTTTAACTGAAACATTCAGTGGGGGCAGAATTTATTTGATAAAGTCAGCCTTCATGGTCTCAGACTTTAACCTCTAATATAGTATATGTAATGCTAATTAAACTTATATCAAAGTTTCTGTACTTGACTTAAATCACAATATGCATAAACAATACTTTATAAAGTTCTGTGCACACATTAGGCATGCAAGTGACTAAATTAATGGCAATTTAATGTGTCATGAGTTTGGTAGAGCAAAATAGATGATTATAGGTTGAAAAACAAGAGCTATAAAATGTTAAAATAAAAAGAATAATTTAGCTGGGGGAACAGGAAATTGAATAATTTAAGAATAAGCTTCAGAGATATAAAGTCTGTCTTAAAAATGGTGATAGCTAGTTGCTTCTTTTTTACAAAAAGAAAAGAACAGAAGGAAATGGAGCCAATTTGCTGTAAGCCGTAAGAGGCAACATTTTAACCTGTAACATTTATGAAATATTATGTTTCAGACTTTTTTGTAAGAAAAACCAAATGTATTTCTAAGATAAAATTGTGTGCATATATATATATACATACATATTTGTGTGTGTAATAATTTGTAAAAGGTTTTTTAAAGTTAGATAGATACTAAATGATTATTTGTCAACCCATGACTTGCATTTTATAATTTTTGCTAGTTGAGTAGATATCATAGACTTCAAAAAATAAGGGCTCATTTTTCCCATGCCCAATTTCTCTAGTACAGAACTTCATGACCCCTCCAAGGTTAAAAAGACCATCATGAACTTTATCCTTGAGTCAGAATAATACCATGTGCCCCTATACATTATTAGAATGAAAGTTACTATCATGTCTTATGCAATAAAGGTTGTTAGCTGGACAGGTAGTAGCAGCACTAATTGAGGAATGGAAGATCAAGTATTGAACTAAAAGACCAGTCCTCCTTGCTCTCCACCCCGCTCCCATTCCCTCACCTTTCTCCCTCTCCCTTCCCTTTCCAGACCTTCTCACCCCTCTCCCTCCCCTCCCTCTCCTTCTTCTTTTAAGCAGGACAGCTTCTTGTACATAAGATAAATACAATAAAATCAAGAACTTCCCTAGATGTAGTTTCGCATTGTACTTTTAAATTTGCCATGCAGAATAATTTCATTTAAATGGCATTTTTCTTTTAAATGGCTCTCTGGTGTCCCTTTTTTTCAAATTTAATTTCCTTTTTTTCAAACTTGAAGATGGTAGTAATATTCCGTTTTCTATCTGCTTCACAGGGTTCTTATGAGAATTAAATAAGGTAATAATGTGAGAAATCTGTAAACAGTACAAACTCCTGGAAGCATTGAGCATTCCTATCATGATTTCATCTGTCACATACGGTAAATCACTTCCGAGATTCATGAGCTGGAGATCTGGGATCAGCTGCCCTGCTTGTTTGGTTGTTTCATATTTGAAGAGTTTGGCAAATGTTAGTCATGTATTCAAAGTGGACTGAGAAAGTGATCAGGGGGTATTCCAGTAATGGAACCAAGTCATTGTAACAATCTTTTTATGGCGATTCAGCTGCAATTTGTAGAGCCATACCCTGGCTAACTTGAGAGAAAGTAGAATTCATTGGGGAAGAACTGAAGACCTTGACTGGGACAAAGCAAGAGCTGTACAGCCCCAGATGTTGGAGGAGCAAAAACAAATTGACAGTCTCCTTCTCCTGCTTTGGCAGGTAATCCCCACACCCCTCCCCATGCTGTGTCCCTCAGCACACATTCAAAGTCCTGATAGAGTCTAATAGGGGTAGCCTTCATCTTCTTGTCTAGGCACAGACAATGAATGTTAATAATATTTTCTGTAAGGAAGCAAACAAGAAGGAAGAAGAATGGATGGTCACTGAGCAGCTAAAACAAGTACAACAAATGTGTACAACACATTGGGGTCTTTGGGCTTGTTGCAGAGTAAATCTGAATAAATTAGATTTCTTGCCAGTTTCCAAAATGTGAAGGGTATTTTAAATTGATTTTAAGCAAACCATGTATTGTTTCTAATAATTACTTTGAAATTCTAAACTTAGAAATGTTTTAAAATTACCTGTACAATATATACATAAATAATACAGGATAAAAATACTTTAACTGACACTTTTTTATTCTTTTCAGTGATATTTCCTTTAGAATTGCATGGAAGTCTGACACTTTTTATAAATTAGCAAAATAGTATTTCTTTTCTTGTTGCTGAAAGGATTTGTCTGGATCTCAAATGACATAAACCTAGATATTTGGTTTTAGCCTTAAGGTAATTAAGAGATGTTTATTCTGATTAGGCTAAATGTACCCTTTGGTCTTAATAACTGTCTATCAAAATACCTAATGCACTTATCTCCTAGCAATGCTGTTCTACTTTAATAAAGTCTGTTAAAAATAGATCTTCAAATGTTATTTCACTGTCTCTTTAATAAAACAAAATAGATGTGTAAACCAACTATCCATCTAAAGACCACACAATTGTTCATTTTGTCATACTTATCAAGCAGTCCAGGCACTGGACAGACACCAGTAACCTGTGCTGGCAGTTATGAAGCTCAAAATCTATTTGGGAGAAAATAGGGGCATTTTCAACAAAATGGTGCTTTAAGATGTATATGGACGAACTTTTTAAGTCTGCCTAAGAGAATCTAGTGATGGTTGTCAAATCTGAGATATTCAGCCTCAGCTTCCAAAGTCTGTTTTTGGTCACACAGAACATGCTTCCTTATGGATCACAAAACACCACAATATGTGTCATATTTGTGTCATACCTTAGTTTCCAGGAAGCCACAGTCTCGGTCAAGAAAATCAGGATAGCACAACCAAGATCAGGTGCAGACCTTCAGTCTGTATGCTTTATATAAACAAAGCTGGCAAGATAATGCAGACCACCCCCTTGCAGTGAACCATGTAGCATGCAGCTGCATTGATCAGCAGTTGGTGCACTTTAGTTAGGTCAGGCTGAGGGTCAGCATCATGACTTCAGACAGCCTCATAAGTAGTGTTGTTGCCAACCATCAGAAACTCACCCTGCACTTCTACGAATGTGCCCTAATGTAAACGTCTTTCTTCTATTTGCCGCATCGTGCAGTACAGTAGTGTCCCCATATCCGCGATTTTGCTTTCCAAGGATTTAGTTGTCCTCAGTCAACTGCAGCCCACAATTATTGAATAAAAAATTCCTGAAATAATTTACAACAGTTAAATTGTATGCCATTCTGAGTAGCTGCCCCACTCTCTCTTACTTGAGATTTGAATCATCCCTTTGTCCAACGTACCTATGTTGTGTGTAACTACCAGCCCACTCGTTGCTTAGCAGATTGGCTGTTCAGGTATCCGAGGGATTGTGTTAAATAATGCTTATTTTATTATTTCATCTTTATGATTGTTCTATTTTATCACTAGTTTTTGTTGTTAATTTCTTCCTGGGCCTAATTTATAAACTTTATCATAGATATGTATGTATAGGAAACAAGCACAGTATACACAGGGTTTGAAACTGTCTTTGGTGTCAGGCATCCACTGGGGGTCCTGGAACATACTTCTCATGGATAAGGGAGGAAGAGTGTATTGAAAGCTCAGGAGGACAAGGCTTTCTACGTCAGAATTCCTCTGTGACTAAGAAGGTAAGATTTCTTGACAAACGGGAATATAGCAAACAATAGATTTCAGACTGCATTTAAGAAGTATTATCCAATCTTGTTATATTGGTGCTTTTTATGTACATTTCAAAATTAGTTTTTTTTTTTACTTCCAAGAATCAATTTCCACCCTGTTGGGGGCAATATCACCCTTGCTAAGAGTGCATGCTTAATATGGTTGTGAGATATATCCATATAATTTAATGTAGTTATTGAATGTAATATCATTAATAAATACTAATTATTTTTATAGTGTCTCATTGTGTGAACAAACTATGTTTATGTATGTATTATTTTATATTCTCGTGTCATTTTCTGTAATATATCTACACAGTTCTGTTGGGAATAGTGTTTTTAGACAGTCATGGGTTCAACTGTAGTAGATTCTGTCAAATGGTTTTCCAGTGCACATATCACAAAAATTTTACAAGAATTTCAGTTGCTCCACATCTTCACTAACACTTTTATATCATCATTATTTTTTAAAAAATAGCTATTTTAGTGTTTATATGGTGGTGTCTTTTTTTTTTAATTAAATTTTATTTTAATTGTTGTTCTTATACAGTCTTCTGTTTTCTACTCCCATCCCGTCCCTCCGCCCCAGCCCTCCCCAGCTCCCTTCCATTTCCACCCCCCCCCAGCTTTTGTCCATATGTCTTTCATACCATATGGTGGTGTCTTATTGTGGCTTTAATTTATATTTCTTTGATGAATAATGATGGTGAGCATTTTTTCATACACTTACTACACATTTGAGCTTTCTCTTTTTTATTATTGTTCTATTACAACTGTCTATGACAACAGTTTTTCCCCTGTTGCTCTCCCCTGCCCCATCTACCCCCTGCTCTGCTCCCACAGTCAGGCCCCAGCCTGGTGTCTATGTCCATGGGTCCTTTATACATGTTCTTTGACTAGACCTTTCTTCTTTTGTGAAGTGACTTAATGTCTTCTGTTCGTTTATCTGATGGGTTGTCTGCCTTTATCTTACTGACTTGAGATATTCTGAATAAAAATACCTTTCTGAAAATATGCAAATATCTTCTCCTTGTCTGTGCTTTACCTTTATTACTCACTTTATCTAATAAACAAATGTCTTTTCTTTTAATGATATCTGATTTATCTTTTTTAAACCTTAGGTCAGCAGTTTTAATTTAGTATTTAAAAATTAGACACTTTTTGTCCAAAGTTATTTTCTACGATTTTTTCTGATACCTTTAGGTCTATAATAAATCTTGCATTGATATTTGTATATAATGAAACTGCCAACATGACATTTTTTATAAATATATGCTTGTAAAGCAATTAAAATAAGCGCTCCATAAAAAATTTTCAAAAAATGATTTCAAAACTTTTATTTCATAAAAGAAAATTTTATGATAAATTTACTACACAAACACAAAAACTTCGCATTAGCAAAGTATTAATAATAGTAATATTAACATCAAACACTAAATTGGAGAGGGGAACTGTATATAATTATTCAATTTTTTAATTGTTTGGATATAACAGCACCTACAAATCAGTAAGAAAACTACCAACAACCTTATATAATTTATCTATATTAGTTCAGATACAGATGAAGCCTCTGTAAAAAATAATCAAAATAACAATAGTTGTGTAAATAGCCAGGCCTAGTATTGTTGCCTGGTCTCCCTAAAAATGTAACTTCTATCTCTAATCTGAAGTGGCAGGTCTATCCCCTCATCTTGCACAAATGTCTGTCATTACCAAAGAGAAGAATCAGTGAAACAACAAAATCCATCCCTTCTGTAAGAAGGTGGATGTGTACCTACAGGAAAGGTTAAAAATGGTCTCTTCATAACACACCAGGGGAATATGGATGCTGAAGCCAGTAGCATTGTCTTCCTCCAGGGAAAGAAATATTTATACATTTTAACTACAAATAGATTTGTAGTTTTCACTTAGGATATGAACAAAGAAACTAAAGGTTTGATTCCACACACTGTGGGCAAGCCTGGGTGAAGAGGCATTTTCCTATACCACCGCACACACTTGGAGGCAGTGTAAACCGAAATAGGGTCTATCGCACTCTGACAACATGTACAACATTTTTTAATTCACATATCCTTTTACCCAGATACTCTATTCCTCATTATTTAGCTTTCTCACATCTGATTAAAATAACAGATGTGCAACCAAATTCAGGGTAGCATTGGAAATAATATACAGGTTTCTTAACTGGAGCTAGTTCAAATTAATTATACTCACACATCCGATGAAGTGCTATGTGTCATTGAAAAGACTATGGCAGTTTCATTTAACCAATATAAAAAGGAATGCTAATATGGGGATTTTTTTAAAGCAATGCATAGAGTAATTAGTATAGTGTCTTCCTATGTAAAAATAATAAAATTTTGCATGTGTACATGTGTGTACTTCAAACAAGTTGGAGAGAGAAATATACAAGAAACTGGTAGAAGTGGACAATTCTGGAGAAAACATTAGGCCCTGCTGTGGGGACAAAGGAAAGGAGAAAACTCAAATTCTACTTTTTCACTCCTTTTGGATTTTTTGTTGTATGAATGTACTACCTTTGCAAAAAATAAAAATAAAAACAGGTCAAATTTAAGAGTTCTCAAAAATGGGGAAAAATAAGTCATTGATGGAAAGATTTAGTCAATTGTTAAACTAATCCTAGGATTTAAATGTTATCTAAAACAGGCCTACAATGTTTAATGTCAACTGAAAATAGTGTCATCTCAGGTTAATGGGCTCTGACTGCCCTGTAAATACCGGGACAGAGTCAATGCATTTCTTTAAACGAAATCATGACTACTGCCCTTCAGCACTTTTATGGCTCTTCTGAAAATATTTGGCATTTTCCCTGTGACTGAATCTGCAGTTTTAAAATCTGTGTGCTAAACTGAGCAATGAATGAGAAATTGGGAAACCTATGTTCTACTCCTTCTCTCCCTTATTAATGACACTCTATGGTTTTGAATGCCTCATGTAGTATTTTTTAAGACCAGTATTTTAACACATACATTTGGAACTATATTTACTATATTTAGCATCTATTAACTTCATATTAGTGGATAAGCAACTGTTTTTCTAAAAGTGATCAAGAAAATCATAAAATAAAAATTTCCCCATTGTGGCAGCCATGTTTAATCACAAAGAGGACAGGGTGATGGTGTTTGCTTACTGGATAGTGCTCACAACTCACTGTAGCTTGAAATTATAAATTTACATTGGTTAAATTTGTAAGAATCTGAACTGGTCTGATCTTTTATATGTATTTGCCAGAATGCTAATTTACCGATTTGTTCTGAAACATATAAATGATGTGCTCCTCTAAGGGAAACAAGGATGGGTAGATGGCCAAAACATGACCCATTTATTCCTACCACTTGTACATGGGAAGTCCAAGATACCTTTGACAAGGAGCTACTGGTAATACTGAAAGTCTATTCCTAGAACTCATATTCACTGCTTCTGTTGCTGACAAGAATTGTAAATACAGTTTTTCTCACCAAAATAACTCTTTAAAGTGTTGTACTTGACAAAGCCTCCTGTTGGTTTGCTACTCATTCAGCCTAATTTCTTAAGGTCCATATTCCTTCAGGCCTCTTAACTTCCTGTTTCAGCCCTCTTCCTTATGTCACTCAATAGGCTCTGTACATCAAGCCTACTTATTGCTAACAGGAGCTCCTCTCATAGACATTTTATTCCCTTACCTCTGCTTGCTCTAACACTTATCACATTGGCTCTAAGAGTCAATGAATTTCTTTCAGCCCCTGCCTGTTCCAGCATCTACTAGCTTATTTTTTTTAGCCATACCTGAGAAGTTTATTTACCAAACTCTGAATTTAGTGCTTAAAAGTAGAAAAGAGTGAAATCTTGAGAATTTTGGGTGTTTAACATCATTGTTAAGGAGATTGTAAGTAAACATAATTTATTATTTAAATCAGGTAATTTAGGGGATTAAAGAGGGAGTTTTCAATAATTTTGCTGTGAACAGAGTTGAACTGATGTGTCCAAGACCAACTGGGATGTATGTTTGATCAATAACAGCATTTCAGAAGGTTGTTTTCAAGGCAAGCCCCAGAAGTAGCTTTTTATTTATCCCTACAACTTAAACTGGCATGTCATAGCTGCAGTGAGGGCATTAGATGGGCCTAAATAGCATTACAGAGACATGAGAACGATATAGAGAGTAAAATCATCCAATAGAGTTCACTTGTTTTATTTTCAATATTAAAATTAAAATGCTACTGTGAACATAGCAGGTGGTCCTGTGAGCACTTCACTGATCCAGAATAGAAGCACCTGGGCTACAGAGGATAAGAGGGCCAGCTGGGCAGCTTTGTCAGCAGAAGGTGAGCTGTGGAGCCAGAAGAGCACCTTGAATATTAAAGCCCAGAAATTAAACTGCCAAGGGGCTCTATTTCAGTTCCATGAAAGAACTTCAACATCCTTCAGAAATTAGAGTATCTCACCACTTAAGTGAACTAACACAATTATATTTAATCTGCCTTAACATTCATGCCATTTTACGTTTTCTACTAATAAAATCTATTTTTGCATTTTGTCACTTACCAAGGATCTTTTAGTCTGAAATGAACTGGGTCTGCCATCCACAGAGAGAGTTGAGAGTGGAGGAACAGACTATGAAAAGTACAACATTTCATTTTGTGTATTTGATCCCTCTGTTAAAAGTTCATATGTCACAGATTCAGGCATAAATTTCCATCTGAGTGGAGTTCCTAGAATTTGCCTGCATGTCCACCATCACATCAGTCATCGGGAAGCTAGCCTAAAGGTCCTGGACCAGGGAGTAGGGAGAGGGGAGGTACCACTGGCAAAACAAATTTATTCCCTTAATGCAGTTGGCTTTTACAGGTTTAGTGAAAATTATTTGGCCTTTACTTAACCAAAATAACAGTTCTGCATCTTACATCTCACTCTACGATTATGATTTCAAATCTCCTCTAAGTACTGAGATTTCCAAGTGACAGGATCACATGATATAATAGTTGTACTTATACAATTATATTCATGAACTTTTAATAATGTCATAAAAATGGAGGTACAAAATTACTTTACCCTTATTAACAATGTGCACTGATAGAGCAGTCATTTTATTCCCTCTAGGCTAATTGGAGTAGAGCAACCTGAAATGTAATTGTGCCACTATTGCTAGCCCTATTAATAAGAAATTTATAAAAAAAAATATTTTTTAGAAGAGGACATTGAGGCCAAAGGGAACATAAGGATGAGGTTCCACATGTAAAGCACTTACTTTGTGCTGGATTTCTGTGAGATAGTTAATGTACAGTATCATTTAATCCTTAAAACAACCCTGAAAGATGCATCATATTATCCCCATTTTACAGCTAATGAAATTAAAGCTTGATATATTTAATTAGCTTTCTTAATGTTATACAATCACTAAGTTTAACTTTAAATTTATAACTTTCCACTGCACAAAGAAATCAATCACTCAAACCATCAGTGCTAGATGAGAGCATTATTGTCAACCAGGTGAGATGATCAGTTTAAACTCACATACAAGTACTTACTGTCAACTCTCCTGACCTTCTGTCTGCAACAAAAACTTACCCAAACTAATGACATTCAATCCTAGCTTAAGTAATATGATGAATCAACTTTTTAAATGAGATGATATGTATAAATGTCTGAGCACTCTGGCTTAAAGACAGCTTACTAAAAAATTGTACTAATCTCTTGGTAATAATATGTTTTAGAAAGCCATTGTTACCAACTCATCAGAAATTATTACAAAATAATATTTATTATATGATCATATCCCTGAACTTCTATGATAATACCAGGTGTTATAGAAAAAGTGTTTGTGTTATATGATTCCTGAATGTTTTAGTAGTTATCTACTAAATAACTTCTTTTATTATTTAACGTCTTAGTATTTATGTTCCCCTTGCTGTTACCATGGAATTTTAACATTGATGTAAATTTAAATCCCAGATAGCTTTATTTCATTTTTAAAAAGTCTTATAAATCTTAAATTAGCATGGTCATATAGGAAGTAAGCTTGCAACTTTTACAACTCTGTTTTCATTGATATTTTCATAGCAATCAAGTCAGTGGTAATTTATATTTTCTACCCCAAAATGAAGTAGACCTTTGGGAGGCCTCAGAAAGAAATGAGTCTTGACTTTTCATTTTGTACTTCAGAAAACGAAGGGCAAAAATGCTAAATGGCCTGCTCCTGTCCCTGGGACTTAAATACTCAGTCTCCTCTGAACCAAGGCCATAAACTGCAATGCTACACTTTGTAAAAATTCAGTGCCAACCACATTACCATTTTAAAAATCAATTATAATTCAAGATACAATATTGTCAGGTTAAAGTCTTCCTGGTTTCTGAATATCTGTTGACATCTGAAGAAACATTTTAGTGATAATATCAAAGCTCATCTTTAGCTGTTGCCTTTTTTGCAATCCTTGAAATAGCTTAGCAGATCAAAAGGAAAAAACAATTTATCAACTATTCTAAAATGAAAGGGTACCAATGTACTATATCTTACTCTTTAAGACCAAAGTCAAAGCACATATTCACAGCCTGAGAAAATTATACTATATGGGCCAATGAACATAGATTGAAAAACAACTATAACAATTATACTGGCTATCTCTTTCATAAGGGTCAGTGTCTCTCTTCAACAATACCAACAGTGAAATTAAAATATTTAATATATAACATGAAAGTATAATCAATTATCAGACTTTTAGTCTTTGCTAACATGCAAATGGTATTGAACTAGCAAAAATCAGACTCCCCCAGTTATAGTAATTAAATGCTAATCACTCCCTTTTCTATCATTTCTATTAATAGTGGCTGAGTCATCTGAGGAACTCCTATCTGAATTTCCCAGTACATAGACTAACTCATCCATTCTTATAGATTCTAACTTTAGTTTTAGGCACTGGTATGTATCTACAGTGTAATTAAAATTCCTTAATAACATAAAGATTTCTAGAACTAGGAATTATTTGAGGTGATTGTGATGGTTTTAAATTATAGTCATGTGCTCCAGTCTAGACTTTAGAACGCTACAGCACCTGCTGATGTCTTGTCTCCACATTTGTTAAATACTCTGAGCCACAATCACCTATGCCTCCTCTTAATTTCTGTACCACAGAAACCTCAGTATAATGAGACTTTTGTTGTTTACACTGCAAGATTTAGGAGTAATTTAATAGTTGATTAATGCAGTAGCCAATTGGGAGTGTATAGAGCGTGTTATGAACTGGATTGTCTCCACCGAAATTCATGTATTGAAGCCCTACCCTCAATGTGACTGTTTTGGGAGATAGGGCCTTTGAAAAGATAATTGAGGGTGAGATTATAAGGGTGGAGCACTCATCTGATAATCTCTCTCTCTCCCCGCTCTCTCTCTCTCTAGGACAATGAGAAAATACAGTTTCTATTATTTAAATGATCCAGTCTGATATCTTGTTATCACAACCCAAACTGATTGATACAGAGCCATTCTACAATCACACTTAGATGACTTATAACCAATTTTAGTTATGTATTAGTCTCACATGCCAATAGATCTAAGGGTACCTGATGGCTGTAAATTATCAGTGTCCTTTACATCCTCTTTTACTCTTTAAAATTATTTCCATATTTTCATTTGTTTACCATGCCTGCTTTATTGAAGAGAAAAAGAAAGAAAGAAGAAAGAAAATGATAAAGCCCATATTTGCTTTTGTCTTGAGAAAGTGCTGTGACCCAAACTGGAATTTGAGTTTCCTGAGAGCAGACACTGTGCCCTGTTTTGTCATAGTGTTCTTATAAAGAAGACATATAAATACATGCATATTTATTGGATTTAATTTCATTGAATTCATCCAAATGTACTAGTTTTGATAAAAATAAAAAACTCCAAATTATACTTTATTTTAAAATATTGATTTTTTGTTTCACAAAACATAAAATTATGTAAAATTCATTTTGCTTATTTAATCATTCATTACATTTATATTTCCCATGCATTTATTATATACAAAGCACTCATTTATTCAATTGATTATGAATTCTATTAAAGGATTTGAAGCAAAAAGGGAAGGAGATTTGAATTAGATATTGAAGCACTTATATTTTTATGAGATAAATCATTCTATGTCATCATCCTACTATGAATCCTTCAATAGACTATCATTGTACTTAGAATGATTTACAAAGCTTCAGCTGATTTATACATGCCCTCATGACTTGACCCCTGCCTACCTGTTTGGCCTCATTTCAAATGCCTCTTACCATTATCCACTATAAAGCCATACCAGCCATTTCATTTTCTTTGGACAAGTCAGGCTGCTTCCTAAACTTATTCTTTCTGTTCATTTTTCTTCTTTCTCTGTTATTTAGGTCTGAGATTAAATGTCATCTTTTTATGAAAACTCTTCTGACTCTATCATTTCATGAAGTCACTCTTGGCCTTTTCCATAACCATGTTCCCATGCTGCTCATAGGGCTTACTGTTAAGAAGTATTTTATCCATTCGTTTTTATTTGTCTTTTCCTGCTTAAATGTAAGATCCAGCCCAGCAGAGAATTTAAGTATTGTGTTCACTGTTGTACCTCCACAGCACAGAGCAATAGGTCTATAGTTACTGCTCACTAAGTACTTGTTTAATAAATCAATGAATGAAAAAATGAATACATGGTTGGATAAAATGCGGTGTCATTGAAGAAAACCAAAAACTGAAAGAGGAAGATTATGGGTGATTAGAAATCAAGAATTTTTATTAATTTTATTAAGTTTCATATTGATATTAGACATTCAAATGAAAGTGTCAAGTTGTCAGGTAGTTATCAACTCTGAATCTCAATGGTAAAGTCAGGCATAGAAATATAGAAATAAGTATCCAAACTTTATATGTACCACTTATAATAATAAAAATTATTATTATTATATATACAGATATACATACATATAAATATGTACACATATCTACATATATAATGTATACATATTCACATTTCTATATTTATACATGTTTATATATACATATATTTTACATGTAAATATATTTACATTACTTTATCTAATCCTAATAACTTCAATTTAAAACAGACACTGTTTCTATTTTATTGTACATTTCAATAAATTGAACACCAACACCCAAAACAACATGCTTGAAGTTATATTAGATAATAATTGGAACTGCTGAAGCTGGGATTCAAACTCATACATTCTGATTTTATAACCTACAGTTTTACCTATTTGTGGATAAAGAGAAGTGAGGTCAGGAATGAGTCCAAGTTTACTCTAATATTAGAGGATAAAGAGTAAAGGAAGATAGAAAAAAACTGCAAAGAAATAAAGGAAAATATTCTTTTCAAAAACTGAACACACAGAGAATTCTTTCAGAAGAATCAAGAGCTTATTTGTTCCAGATGTTTCTGAGCCCAAGAAAAGAGGAGACTAGGAAGATCTCCACTGGATTTTCAAAACAGAGGTGAATGGCGACCCGTTTCCAAGCAGTCTCTGTCGGCGCAGACCATGTGAAAGCCACAAGGAGGATGTTGAGGTGAGAGCAGAGAGTGGAGAAGCCCAGAATGCAACTTCCAGAATGTTTTGTCCTAATGTCAGTGTATTTTGCAAGATGAAAATGAGCAAGCAGCAGCAGTTTTTAATAAAAAATGTGTAGTATTTTTATGCTGATAAGATAATAGTGTCAAAGTCATAATAAAGTGGTTCACTGAGATCAAATTATAAACCTGGGAAAATATCAGAATACTAATTATATCTTAACCTTGAAGAAGTCTGTAGCTATATCGTTTCCCCATACAACGCATACTGGCCTCTGCATAAGATTGAATTTACAGTAATTAGTTTATGATTAAATATTAAGTAAGAATGGCAGCACAAAAGTAAATGTGAGTGTGGCTTCCAACTCTGCTCCCATAGATTGTTCAAGATATGACTTTCAAGCTGGAGCTGCTTTTGTTTCTTTCTAGGGCACAAACACTTTGTCTTGACTTACTAAAATTAAGGAAACCAAAAGAGAAAGTCGTGATTGAAACAGAAATGACATACTCTTATATCAGCGTTTGTGACTAAATTGTGCAATCATTGATTCTTTGAAAGTCAGAGAGAGACCTGCTTTATTTAGCAAACAGAGCAAGCTGTTGGAAAAGCGATCTGGGGTGGAGAAGGAGCGGTAACCCACAGCTCCCACTGCAGCCTAGTTGCAGGATCTGTCACGTTCTGGCACTGCCAACATTCCCACTCAACAGTCTCAGCAAATTTGGCAATTATAAGTGTTATGTGGGAACTATATTTCTTTGTGAAAGCCAGAAATATATGCCAGAAAATACATTTTTAATTTTAAGTATATTTTATTGATTATGCTATTACAGATGTCCCATTTTTTTCTCCCTTTTATCTGCCTCCACCCTGCACTGCTCCTCCCACCAACATCCCCCACCTCCTTACTTAGTTCATGACCATGGATCATACATATAAGTTCTTTGGCTTCTTCATTTGCTATACTAACCCTAACCTCCCCCTATTTTGTACCTACCATTTATGCTTCTTATTCCCTGTACCTTTCCCCCATTCTCCCTTCTCCCCCTCCCTGCTAATAACCCTCCATGTGATATCCATTTCTATGACTCAGTTCCTATTCTAGTTGTTTGCTTAGTTTGTTTTTTTAGGCTCAGTTGTTGATAGTTGTGAGTTTGTTGTCATTTTACTGTTCATAGTTTTGATCTTCTTTTTCTTAGATAAGTCTCTTTAACATTCCATATAATAAGGGCTTGGTGATGATGAACTCCTTTAACTTGACCTTATCTGAGAACCACTTTATCTGCCCCTCTATTCTAAATGATAGCTTGCTGGATAGAATAATCTTGGATGTAGGTCCTTGCCTTTCATGACTCTGAATACTTCTTTCCAGCTCCTTCTTGCCTGGAAGGTTTCTTTTGAGAAATCAGCTGATAGTCTAATGGGAACTCCTTCATAGGTAAACTGTCTCCTTATCTCTTGCTGCTTTTAAAATTCTCTGCTTATCTTTAATTTTGGGTAAAAAACACATTTCAAATAGATTTTTTATTGGTATCCAACATCCAAAATATTATCTAGGAAAGAGATATGTTTTGTGTACATAGTAACAAGTAAATGAAAAGGTATTTTCCAGACTCAAATTGTCTGATGAATCCATCATCACGTACAATACAACTTTAAGACCTAGGCTCACCATGATGCATTATTTAATATGTTGATTCAGCATAAGAATTCTAAAACAAAAGCTTAGAAATAAAATTTAGTTAATATGTTCTTAAAACACACTGATAATGCCAATCTGGGTACTGCTTGTTTTAGCCCAAAAGCAGATTGGTGTTTAGAATCTGTTTCCAGTATTAACTAGTTGTGTTGATGTTATGGCCACCTGCATATGTCTGTTTATGCCACTGTGCCCACATGCCATGTGTCTGCCCTGACTATTGGAATGAATTGGTCTTTTTCCTGAAGCAACCTTTACAGAGATAATTGAGATTGCTCAATATATCACTAAGGCCCAAAGAAACAATATACATGCAACTTAAATCCACGTGCTATTCCAAATGTTATTTATTCAATAAATAAATAAGTATCAATTTAATCTGTGGACATTTGAGAACTGATCAGGTAAAGGAAAGCAATACTTAACATAAGATCTGAATTTTCTCAAATTGCTGTGGACTATTCATAGAGCAGTCACAAAATTCAGAGTTTTTGAAGTTGTTTTAATCATTGTTTTATATTCAGGTCAATAAACATTGGTTGTATGAAATATACAACAAACACCATTTTTATGTAAAACCCAAAGTATGGATGATGATTATTTAAAAACAACAATTATTATTGTATGCTGAGACTGTACTAACAAATGTACACTGATGAGAAAATATAATGTCATTTAATTTAACCTTCAAAGTGATGTTGTAGACAGGGTATAATTATTATGCTCATTTTAGAGATGATATTTAGAGGCATTGAGTGGTACATCTGGGAGACTGTAAATGGTAGTGACTGTAGGGACTCACCCAGAATTCTTGGATAAAATATGGAGTTAAAATAATGAGTAATATTTTTATGGGATTTTTGTTTTGTTTTGTTTTGTTTTGTTTTGTTTTAGTGATATTAGAATACCACATGAAAGCAGGTATTTTGGTCAATTATTCAGAAGTGAAAAAATATTCTATTCAATTTTTAGTGATGGTGTCCATATATTTTGGATTTATTTTTATCATTTTATGTGTCAGAGTTTGACCACAAATAGTTCCATAAAGATATGGAGACCACAAAGAAATAAACAGACTAGATTTGAGAATAATTATCTAGTGGAGCATTCCAGACATGATTTCTGACACATGTAAATTACACTAAGAGAACAGATCAGAAACCTATGAAGTTTTTGAAGAAAATGTAGAATGACAAGAAATGACTCAAGAAAAGTTATGTGTTGGGAGAAGAGCTTTGACAAATACTTGAAATAATCCTTGGGCCCATAACCTGCCATGAAAATAAGTAAGGCTCCAAAAACCTGCTTCGGATAGGGCCAAGAGCAATAACAGATACAGAGAAGCATGCCAGAGACCAGATCAAGAACATGGGCAAAAATTGCAGAAGGGAGCTCCTCTAGACAGCAAACCTGGGGTGCAGTGGAGACGTTCACCCGGTCCGGGGTAAAGGCTTTCACATGGTCTGTCTGGCATGATTTGACTCTACTATAGGACAGTAACCTTTGTTTTTCCTTTACTTCCAAAATAAGAATATATTAGGTGTTTATGCTCTTCATGTTTCACTGTTAAATAATTGAGGGGTTATTGAGAAGAGAATGTGCAAATAACACATATTTCTGACAATAGGTCTATGGACTGAAAGAATTAATATTGGATCCAATTGAGAAAAATGAGTATCACTTAAACATCCTAGATTTTGACATGAATACCATGACTGATAAAATTTGGAGGTTGACAGCTTTGGGAAAGGCTGAGTGTGTTCTGTATGAGAGGAATGATAAAAAGGACACTGGTGACCAGACGGGACTGGCTGGATACTCACCAGTTCGACGGACTGCTTTGGAGCACACGTTAGGGCAATTGCCAGACTGTTCTGCAGAGAGGTTGTAACACTGTGATGAGTTTTGGCTAATAAAACACAAGAATAAATGAAGCTCTCCCAATTCCAAGGGTAAAATTTTAAAATTTCATTTCTCGTTCTCTCCCTGTCCTTCCCTCCCTCCTCCCCTCTCTTTTTCAACCCTATTTCAGTAGCCACAGCGAATGACTTTAGGAGAATGAATCCATAATACAGAAGGATCCTTAGGTCACCCTTCAAAAACAGACTCCCAGGAGACCGCTACTCACAATAGAGCATGACATAAGAAAAGATATGTATTAAAACACTTAAAGCACTTTGATTTGAGGGAAATTTGCAATATTACTCTGTTCAATATGTAACTCATATACCCATATATGTCTTACCCAAATCTTGCTTATTTGCTCATCACCTTCTCTTCTTTTCTGTCCTAAACATACACACACACGAGAGAGAGAGAGAGGTAGAGGTAGAGAGCTGCTGAGGTATTTCTGAGGGTAAGTGTGTAGAATAATACCATTTATGCTTGACAAGTTACTCACACAGCAAGAGCATATCTCAAAAATTCAGCCACCTAGAGATTACACCTCTATTTGGTAATATAAATAGTGGAGAAAAATAAAACCATTAAGTAAGCATTATCCACTCTATATGAATATAAAATTATGAACCATAAAGTCGGGCAGGTCTCTGAGTAAGCTAGAGCAGCTCAGGCTGATCCGTGATATGAGCCTAATGATGAGTCAACGACCAAGCTATTTATAACAGAGTCAGTCCCAGCAAGAGATAAGAGCCTGTGCAAAGCTTCATTAAAACCTGTATTTTTGCTGGCAGCTACCACACTAAAAAGCACTTGTGATACCATCACTGCAGCCATCCTGTGCAATAAACCAACAAATTCTTACTATTCTTTCAGCCTCATTCTATGGAATGAGAATATTAACATAGTTACATAAACTAACCTCAAATTTGAAATCTACCTAAAACAGAATTACCAAATATCTTTGTCTTTGGCTAAAAAATATTATTTCAAATCTTAAAAGAAGAGGAATCTTTAACAAATGCAAGAAAACTAGACTGATTTAATATAATACATTATAAATGGAAAATTGATTATACATAGCAAAATAACCTTTCACATGCAAGTACAACCTAAGGAATATTATACAGAACATTGAATGTTCTGTGTGGATCATTATATAGTGAATCACTATAAATGATTCACACACAACATTCACAGCAAAAATTCATGTGATAATTTGAAAACTACACTTTGGGGGACTGGGTAAAATGGTTTGCACAAACCTGGAATGGAGAAATTGAGTATAAACACAACACAAACAATGGGTCTTCATTTTGCATAGATAGAATATTGAACAACTTCAACATTAAGCAATTCTGTTCAACCTAAATAATTACAAGGAGCACTTATATCAGGTTTACTTGGTTTCTACTTCTTGTTCAATTATCTGAGACCCATACTGCATAGCTTGAATCAGGTTAATATATTTTGAGCATTGCTAAAATCTTTATTTTTAACAGTATTCACAGTATCTTCAGGATATTAAAGCTGATGAAATACTGGTGCACTAGAGTAGGAATTCTCAAACTTGAGGGTGCACCAGGAGAGCTGGCTAAACTAGTTGCTGGGTCCTTCATCACATTTTCTGATTCTACAGGTTTAGTAAGTTCTAAAAATTTGCATTTTTAACATTTCCAGTGATGCTGATGCTGATGGTCCAGAGATCAGACTTTGAGAACCACTGTACTGGAATATTAGATTATGTGTGATAATACATCACAAATTACCTCATTTAGTCACCATCAAAATTCATAAGCTAGTGACTTTTTAAACCCCCCAGTTATTTTCCATAAAGATAATGGGAATATGATCATCTGCATGAAAATATATTAGAAAGCTGTCCAGGCTTGTGTGACTCATTGGATTGAGTGTTGTCCTATAAACCAAAGGGTCACTGGTTTGATTCCCAGTCAGGGCACATGCATGGGTTGCATGTCAGATCCCCAGTAGGGGGCATGCAAGAGGCAACACACATTGATGTTTCTCACCCTTTCTCCTTCCTTTCCCCACTCTCTAAAAATAAATAAATATTTTTTAAAAAAGGAAATATATTAGAAATCTCTCTAGAACCTTCCAGCTTTAAAGATATAAAATGGATACTTTATATGTTTTTTATGATGGATAAAGATAAGGCATGGACATTTGATCTAACATACAGCTAGCACACATTAAATTGAGAAATGTTTTAGATAACACGGAACATGAAAATGCCTAAACACATAATATTATTCACTCAGTCTCTTCAAAATGCCTAATGCATGTTTCGTCTTCACAACACTAAGATGAAGATCTGTTGCTACTATTCACCTTAGATAATTGGGAAAGAAGCGTCTTATCTAAGCCATCCTGGCAATGGGCTTCAGATCTCCCGTAGCTTCAGACTGAGCTCTCTTATCACTCTAACTTGCAAAATATGGAATATAGAAAAACTTATAGGTTCTCAAAATTTCCATCTTCCCTTTTCATGGACAGTGTTTCTAGCCTGAAAAACCCATCATTTATACTTATGGAGGGCCCATATTTCCTTGGTCAACTATCATCTACTTCTAAGGTAAACCTCAGTGTCAGGTGGTGAAGAAGCTGTTCAGAATGCCCATCTGAAATAGACAGATTGGCCTGATAATTTCTCTTACAGTTGCCTCTCAAGGACAATGAATTGATTTTGTCTCTCAGCTGCTATAGACAAATAATAAACAATCAGCTGCTGTGGACACCCTTCCCTCCTGCTCTAAAAGCACAATTTCAAAAAAAAATAGTAATAAAAATGAAAGAGGAAGTATTTTTAAACAAGTTAACAACATTTGGTTATGGGTTGTTTAAATGGCTATTTTCAAATATTTTAACCTAATGACAGAATGAAAAATTAATGAAGACCCTGATAAAGATAGGAGGTGAATAATGAAAAAAGCCCATGAAGGGTTTTGATAAATATCTCTGCCAAGAGAAAGTTAATCTTGGGAAAGGAAAGGGCTGATGGCTTCACAGGCTTTCTAGACACACGTTGCACATTCACGGAGCCATAGAATTTGAGGGATGTGAATGAGCTCTCCACAGGTTTGCCAAGGAGAGGACATGGCTGCTGAAGGGATTTCAATACAATAAAAACATTTTGGGAAAAGCATTGTTTGTCTCTATTGAGAACTTGAAAGTGCACCTGACCTCAGAACTGCAGAGATGTACATTATTATGAAAAGCTTGTTGAGATTAAAGGATACTGTCTAAGATTTTGTCTACAAGAAGGTAGAGGAGGAATAGAACACACGGAGGTATAGCAAGCGAGCAAAAATAGCAACACTGAATAAAACCAGGTGAAGTCTGAAGTACACGAACATAGTATTTATTCATTTGACATTCTGGAATCAAACAAGAATTGCATGTTCTGAATACATCAAATATTAGAATTTGCAATACATAGAAAAATAATAAATGAATAGATAGATGGACAGATGATAAACAAATGGAAAGCAAAGGCAATAATCACCCCAGGTCCAGAAAGGAAACTTAAGGAATTTACTTACTCTTCTTGCTCCTGTGAATGCAATTAATTGCTCTCACCAACACCCTCCAAATTTTACTCCCTCTCAACCTTTTCTTTGTCATAAGACATCTCATGTGTTGTAATCGTCCACTCTAGTCTCTAGGAGACACTGATAATTTCATAAAAATTAGCAAATAGTGTGATTTTATAGATCTGATTTCAGCATCACCAATTTTTTTAGATAGTCATATAATCATCCCAATTTTCCAGATGTGGAAATGGAAGTTATGTGGCCAGAAGACACAATTGATGCTACAGCAGGAATTTGAGCACCGGAATCTAGACCTCTTACGAAGGGCAAGCTGCACTGACTCCTAGGAAGCCGTAGGATTCTGAATATTTCAAGAGTAAAGCAGAGGTGGCAGCAAAAGCCACAATGTCAGTGAAACCCAACAACTGCACAATGGCTGACACTTGCCCCAAACTTTTGCGTAGCTGCCAAGCCATGTGAGAAAACAGATGGAAAGTGAAGAGCAAACATGGATGGTACAGTGACTATGAGCAAAGCTGTACATATTTTTTTGTCTTAAAGTTGCTTCTTTCAAATATAATATACTCTTTTCTCATTCCCCAGGATTCTGGCAAGGCTACATTTAAGTAGACTCACCTGCTTGGCTCCAGAGGAGGAAGAGTACTATGACTGAGGAGTAGTTGTTACTTTTCGGGGATAGTTGTGGGGCAGGCTCATGAACCAAGATACCAAGATGGATCACCTGTACTACTTCAGGAGAGAGCTGGGAGAAAAAGGATGGTTTTTCTCCTTTTCAGGAGCAGTTCTAGATAAAAACACAGAGCAGTCTTTAAGGAGTCAACAGAGCACACTTGTTTGGAGTGAAGTCAACACAAAAGAAAGAAAAATTGAAAATGAGAGAAACAGAGAGAGAAGACTGATATAAACTGGTGATATCCTCAGAGTCCTGAATTTTTAGACTCTGGATTCAGCTGTGCTCAGTCATATGAGATCATAAACTATGCATTTGATTAACCTATTGAGTTGATTACCATCACTTCCAGCCAAAAGTGTCTTGATTACAACAGTGTCTCCATTTCCTGAACTTGTAATAGGATTCATATTTTTAAAACAGCAATGCTGCTCAAAAGCAGAGCTAAGATTTAGAATTTAGGAAGAGAGCTGTTCTTGCAACTATAACAATTGCATAGCTGACACCTCTTTAAAACACTTTACAAATATTGACATTTAATTCTTAAAATTATGTTACCATAATATGCATTTTATAGATAAGGAAAATGAGTCCCAGGTCAAATAACTTTCCCAAGGTCACACAGATGATATGTTATTGATTGTGAAGTCCTTTAAGATCAGGACCAATTATTGTCTTGATTCAGGCTGCTATAACAGCATAATAACAGATTACTACAGATAATGTGGCTTAAACAACAACATTTATTTCACATAGTTCTGGAAGGCAGGAGATCTAAGATCAAGGTGCTGATAGATTCAGTGTTGGATAAGGACCCTCTTGCAGGTTTACAGATGGAAGAGAGAAAGAGAAAGGAAGGAACGGGGTCAGGGGAAAGGAGAGAGAGAGAGAGAGAGAGAGAGAGAGAGAGAGAGAGAGAGAGAGAGAGAGAGCGCGAGCGCGAGCACAATAAAAGAAATAAAAGAGCTCTCTGATCTCTTCTTTCAAGGCACTATTCCCACCATGAGGAGTCTACCCTCAGGTCCTTATCTAACACTACCCCCAAAGGCCTTCCCTCCTGATACCATATTATATTGGTGGGTGGTGCTTCAACATATGAAATTTGGAGGTCCATAAACACTCTGTTCAACACCAGCTCTAAGCTAGGTTAGCCAGGACCAGGGGGATGCAGCTGTGCCAGTATGAATGTCCACCTCCCCCGAACTCTTGTTCGTTGCATGGGTTGTACGTACCGCTGATGCTCCCTCACTCCAGTGCATTGATGGCAGGGGTCTAAGTGACCACATCACAAATAACCCAGAGACATGGAGGAAAAAAGAATGGAATCCCAGCCCTGTCTCTATCTTCATAGAATTACAAAGATAATTATTTTTGAAATTGAGAAGCAGATTGTAAAGAAACGTCATACAAATTTGGCGTCTAGTTTGTATGCATCCATTATAGCCTGAAAGTTCCCATTTGCAAATAAACATATGCCTAAGTGGACTGATTAGCACTGCCTAAAATTTAATTCAGTTCTTATAGATACAATAAATATTCACTATATTAAGCTACAAAACAAAAGATAATTGAGGGACTTTCGACTCCAGAACTTAAAATTATTTTAGAAGACAAACTTTACATATCTCCAATTTGGAAATGGAAAATAAGGTCATACATTGGATAATTCAAAGGAATTATGGCTATATTTTTTACATTTACATTATGGCTACATTTTTTGTAGCCATAATGTAAGTTTACATTAATGATGATTATGATGATGAAATTATACTGATGATTATGATGATGATGAAAAAACATTCATCAGAAGAAAGAAAAATAGAGATTGTTTGACACCCTTAACACTAGATTATGCCTTTTACAAAGTTTTAGCAGATTTCTTTCTCTGTTGAGTTATGTTTTATCTCTTTTGATAAGGCCATAAAATAGAAAATGGTTAAACAGACTATAAAAATATGTGGGCAAGTAGTAGGCACTGCTATTTGGTAGTTTTAGTTTTTTCCCCCTCCATATCGTCCCTGCATTCAGTGTAGCGTTGACAGGCTTAGAACAAGGTGACCATTTGCAGTGTAGATTTTCCAATACACAGGTGCCAAAAAATCTACATTTCCAACGCACAAGTTGTACTTATAGCTTTTTTAATTCTGTGTTGCATGGTAGAGGGATGCACACAGTGTTTGTAGAACCATTAACTGTTGTTCACCTTCCTCCTTGCCCAGGATTTGGTGGGTTGAGCTCCCGAACTCCCAGGTCCCACCTGCAGACTGATTTGCCAGCTGACTTCCCTGCACTGTCTGGCTGAATGTCCACAAGCCTCACTGAGGGAAACAGCAAAGCCCATGTGTTCTGGCTTCAGTGACTCCCTCTGAAGTCTCTCCGGGGCTTTGGGGGTGGCATCGTGGGAGAGGAGCTCATCACATGCCTCCAATCAGGAACAGAGTGGGAGGAGAGAGCTTGCTAACCAGGCCCTGAGGACACTGAGATGCTCTCTCTCTCTCTCTCTCTGCCTCAGCATTTCCATTTGTTGGCTTAAATCTTCAGTGTGTTTCCATTTGGCCTGTGACAGATCATCCTGGAAAATCTGGCTTCCAGATAGCAACCCTGACTTCTCCACAATCCTGAGAATGAAGTAAGTTTGGCTTGCTCAGATAAGTTAGTTAAAGCAGAAATTTTTGTGACAATGAGCTATGTGGTTTTAGGGTGTCCTAGGAAAACTTGGAAGTCCCGAAGGACAGACAATCTTGCACTAAGAAGCCACAGCTGCCCTGGCCACCTTTACTGCTTTGGCCTCCTTGACACCAGTTGCATCCTCCTCAGTGGGGCCCATCTACTAGCATTTAAAGTCAGCATTAGCGATGAAACAGGATGTGTGAGAAGACAAAAAAAAAAAAAAAAAAAAAAAAAAACTTGAATTATCTAGGACCTCCTCTGAGCATCATTCAGACTGAACCCTTGTAATCATGTGACCCTTCACACAGGAGCAGCAGCTCTCACATTTGCTATGGCCCTTCTCTGCCCTTCCTGGAACTCAACAGTGCCCAGAATCGAGAACATAAGTAAGGCCTGGGCAATGCCCAGAGCTAGAAGCCCACGCTTCAAATGTAGGTGAGAAAGAGGCCAAGGCCACCCAGCAGCAGCATGGAGGCTGCCAGGAAGCCCACCACCAGCTTCTACTCTCCCTTGTTACTATGACACCAGGCCAGGAGGAAAGGCCAGGGAAAAAGAGGGTGAGGACCAGAGACCCATGCACACCAAGCCTGGCCATGGCCAGGCCAACCCAAGGCAACCCCAGGGTCTCCAGCTCAGGGAACTGGTAGCACTGTAGAAAGCCAGTGCCCTCATTTCCTAGGCAGAAGTTGTAGAGGCTGATTCTCAGATTGGGCAGGTCAGTGAGGTTGCCAGAGGAGAGCGTAAAACAGCAGAGAGATAACTACAACAGTGAGGGTCACCAGCTGGTCACCCTGCCTCGGCCTTGGGATGGTCATTTCTCTTACCTTTCCAGGCCACCCCCCAGGTATATTACTGTAGGCTGGGAGTCCAAAACCATGGTACTGGTGGGTTCGGTGTCCAGTGTGGCCCACTTTCTGGTTCATAGGTTGTGTCTTTTAGCTGTTTCCTTGCAGGGTGAAAGGGGTATTTTTAATTTTTAATCATCTATTTAAAAAAATTATCAACATATTTACTTATCTTACAAAATAAATATTTTACAAAAATTCAACACAACCTTGTAAAAAATAACTATTGGGATTTTACTTTAGGAAATTATGTCTAGATCAACTGGCAAAATGCTATTATTTACTTTTATATTTATTATATTTATTTTATATATATACATATATGTATAACTGGGGACTTTTAAATTACTTTTCTCAATCTAAACCTAGGAAAGGTGTCATGGGAAAGCTGAAAGCAGGTGAGAACTTTGCAGAATGGCTTGCGCAGTGATGGCAAAGGGGGGTATGCAGGAAGCCAGGAACCTGAGTTTACCTCATGTCCTCTGGACAGCATCCTCATCAGGACTAATGATATGTATGTACAGCAGCATGCCTCACAAGGTGATTTTGTACATGTGTATGTGTATACCTTCACCATTATTTTGTATTTGAACCTAACAACTAGCCAGAGAAAAGTATGCTGGACACAGGGACTGATATATAAGGGTTGCTCACTGTGCTTTTTGTTGTTTTATTCCCTTGTTTGTTTGTTTGTTTAGTAAGAGTGCAAATAACAAATACCAATAAGCCTCCAGCACCTAATGTCACCAGGATTTAGGGTCTGTGCTTTGACCCTTGACATGAAAGAATCTATAGTGCCCCAGAAGAAAAGTTGGAGACTGAAAACCTGCCTCTGCCACCCACCAAGTGTGATCAGAGACAGGCAATTGCTTGACTGAGTTTTTGTTTCATTGACTTTAAAAAAGCAGTTTTATTAGCTATCCTTTTGTTTGTACATAAAAGAAGTATAGCTCAAAATATAAAAGAAGTAGATCTCTATAAAATAAAGAATATTTGCTTCAATGTGGCTGCTTCTAGAGGTGAAAACATTGTCTTGGGGTCCCTCTCACTCTCCCTCCTCCTAACCCTTAATTTGTTTTCCTCTCTGCTTGCATCAGCATCATCGTGCAAAATAATGGTGATGAATCTCATCCTCCATACAGCCAAAGGAGGGCGCTGCTGGCAGCTCTAGCCTTAAATTCAATATCACAGAGCAGGGAGGATATATTCTCTGTCTCCTGAAGCCCATGTATCTGAGTTGAGCTGTTAGAGTTCCATGCCCACTCCCGAATCAGTTATGATGGTCAAGGGGTGTACGGTTTGCACGGCCTGGTCACCTCTATGGCCGGAGCAGGACACATTTTGATTTCAGTCCAAAGAACCAATGTACTGGAGAAGGAAAAAGAGAATGGCCAAAATATTCAGAATTGTAGGTGAGAATTGTTTGTAATTAATACCCAACCCATAACAAATCAAACGTGATAATGGAACAGATAGTGTTTTCAGACATGTGAGCCTCTTAACTTAGTCCATGCTGGTTTTAGGAAACTGTTGGAGATATTCTAGATTTTTTTAAAGGGAGTAAATTAAGAACAAGAAAACACAAGAAAAAGGAAACAGGGGTTCTGAGAGAGGTAGAAAGAATCCCCACGATGCTGGCAAAGGGTGGTCCCTCCATGAGTTCTACAGCTGTCATCCTACGAGGCAGCAGATGCAGACACAGGGTCATATGCAAATTAAGAAAACATAGTGTATATGAGGAACTTGAGAAGAATTTGACTGTTCTATCAGAAAATTTTTAACTAAATTCATAAATAACACATGGAAAATAGAGCAAAATAAAAAATGAGATAGTTAATACATGTAGGGGGTAAAACCAAAACTTTTTAAACTAAGGAACACTAATCATAGTATATACCACATGGCTTTGCTGTGAATGATATTACATAGTCATAATAAGGCAAACACTGACTAATGAATGAACCAAAAAGGTGATGTAAATATATATATAACTATAATGGAAAGATGAGAGAAGAGGAAACAGCTCTGGGTGAAGAAAATGTAAAAAAGTTCATCTCTGTTTGTGATACGGAGTTATGCCTAAAACTGAGAAATGAAAAAGGCTGCCTGATCCTGTTGTTATAATATGGAAGCAAACATGCAAACAAGCAAAGCCTTGAAAACAGAAGCCTTACTAGTGATTACTTCTGAGGAATAAGAATCAAAAAAGGAAGGGACTAAGGTTGCTGTTTTCATTGCTAAGTCATACTCTGTAAACTGAAAATATACATTATTTTGATTATATATACTGTATGTGCTATATAACACACATGATGCCTTTTATAAAGATAAAAATTGAAATTCCAATAATGGAAACATTAAAAAGAATAAGTAGATGAGTTTAGAGAATAGGAAAAGAGAATTTTCAAAGAGTGTGATTTCAAAAGTTTACTTGTGGCGATTGATTAAGGAAGAAAGAAATATTCTTTTTCATGCCTTTATCTCAGTTACCATGCTGCTTAAGAAGTACACACAATATTTATATATTTGCTTTGAAAAACTCTGCTTTTAACTTCTAAGGACAAATACCTTCTAAAAATCTAAAATTATTTCAATTTATGGTTTCTCTATAATAATTTTCTAATTAATTGTGGTTACATTAATATTTATACTACAAAAGGTTCATGTAACATTGCATTTAATGGTGTCATTTTAATTAGAACTATGAAAGAGTACTTAAATCAAATTCCACAGTAGTGAAGTCTCCAGAGAAAGACATTTCATTTTCATATCCCCTTTAGAGTTTCATTCGTCTCACCATGGGCACCAAGAAATTTTTTTCACATTAAGCTCATGAATAATTCGGAAGGAACTGTTAGAGCCGATGGCCAGTCCCCTAATTGAGACCTTGGCATTAGATAATTTGTGCAAGGGCTTGTATTTAACTTTCAGGAATTTGTATCTAATAGAAAATTCAATTGTCCTTATCTCAGACATAAAGAGGCAGAATAATAAACAATCACATATTCAGAAGCCAGATTGCTTGCTACGAAACCACAGGAAGGACAGCAGGAAGCTGTCCCCTCGGCCACTTCTCTTAGGCCACAGGGAAGTAAGGAGGGATGGTCAGCATCAGCGAATCAGAAGAGAATATCACTGGTGTGGTAACAATGTTTCAGCAACTTGGGGACTCCAATAAGAGAAAGGAGGGACATGGAGCTGTACCAGTAGTGTGACTCCAATAAAACCCTGCTGAGGTGCGGGCGGGGGACACCTGAGCTCGGACTCTTTTTAGGGTACTTTTACTGTAATTGTACCCCCCAGCTTTCCTTTTCCCTAGTGGAGTCACAGTTTCCAAGGTCTGACAGCAGTACCCAGAATAGAGGTGTTGTATTTTAGAATAGATAAGTTGATTAATTCTGAGACCAGAGGAAAAAGTCATCGATATACAAATGTTTGTAGGTTGTATAGGGGTAAACAGCTAGTGATATGCATCTCCCTGATGACATCCATTTCTCTTGAGAAATAGCAAAGAAGTTTTTAAGGTAAAGGAGAGGGTTAGAAAGCCAAAGGAGGATGTGGAAGATTTTGATACTTGCTCTGAGTTATGTGAATGAATGAACATGGATGGCCACAAACAGGTGTGGCCATTCGCTAAGAATCACTGAAAAGTCCCATGCATTTATGAACCATAATTTTAGAGTTACAAAACTATTTGCTTGAAGGATTTTGACTAGTAATTTTGTGTAAAAAAAATGACATATTTAGGCAAGGAACAGGATTATTTGGACAGCTGAAATGAAAATATTTATCTTAGTTTAATACATTGGCCACATTGGTTTTCCTATATTCTTTCACCATCACTATGAACCATTCAAGGACAAATCAGTGTGTGGGGGGTGGAGGGCAATATGTTTACACAAAATGAATTCCAAATGGTAAATGGCAGCCGTGGTCATGGAAGTAAGAAAAAAACTCTATAAGAAGAGGTTTTGTAATCTGATTGTAACTAAGAAACCTCAAACATGACACTAAAACTTCTGAACTTTAAGCATTGTGAGTATAAAATGAACATAATATGAATAAAAACTGTATCTTTAAGATCTGATCATAAAAATCAAAGCAAGACCTCACTCTTTAGGAAGCAGTAATCTGATATATTAGTATGCAACCTAATGTTACTTTTCTTAAATTTATAAAATCTTGCCCCCAAATACTTGGAGAGACATTTTCTTGACTAGCTCTGTTAAGGATTCAATTTAGTTAATCCTGTTTCTTTAACTCGTGTGTGTGTATGTAACAACACAGCATTTTTTTCTCTGTAGAATAAAAGTAGCCCTATACAAAAGTAATAAGTGCAATAGACTCAGATTGGTGCAGTTCATAGGAAGCCAGGAGACTCAGATGATTGGAAAAGAGTGATTAAAAGGTTGTGATCCACAGTACACACAAGCCATCTAGTCGTGTACATTTATGAAGCAGCCGTCATCCAGCAAGAACTATGGTTACCCACTGAGTGCACGTGGAGGAGCATGTGGAGGCGTGTAAGGAATAGCTCTCAAAATGTGGATCAGATTTGTTTTTACAGATGAATTGTCAAAGCCTCATATTTTTCACAGAGTTAACCAATTGTTTTATATAAAATATAGCTGAATACCCAGTTGCTCACAATTATGTTTTTGTCCCACTTTGTAGCTCAAAAATTACCCCTGTGTAAAATTGTCATTGAATTTTCAAGTGCAGGAAAGAAACCAGAAGCATAGGCTTATATAATCAATATAACTTCTAAATGTTGCATCAAACATTAGCAAGCCTTCCTGAACACATGTAGGTTAAGACCACAAAAAAGTCTAACACGCTTGAGGAGCTACACTGTGGTTGCTGTGGAAACAGATCTGAACTTTAAGGTTTTGCACTGTGATGAATTGAAAATTTCAACCCGGTGGTACAATGTCAGCTTTTTCAGTGAATATACAGCATTAGTTATAGGAAATGAATGGAAGATAACTAGCTCCTCAGAATGACAACAACATTAAACACGTACAGACATTCACACACATACATACATACTTTTAGAAGCACAATTATGTACATGTGTAAAATATATATGTATATACATTTTACTATTTCACTTTTCCTTCTCTCAGTATGTTTGAGCTGCCATAAGAGAACACCATAGACTGTTTGGCTTATACACAGCAAACATTTATTTCTCACAGTTTTGGAGGCTGGGAAGTCCAAGACCAAGGTGCCGGCACATTTGGTGACTAGTGAGAGCCCCCTTCCTGGTTCATAGATGTCAGTTTTTGCTGTGTCCTCACATGGCAGAAGGGGTGAAGAAGCTCCCTGAGGTCTCTTTTATAATGTACCCTGACCTTGGGAATTTTCTTCAGCCATAAACCTTGGTGTATATTGATACTCTTTATTACCATGGTTAGTTTTTATAAAATGCTTCTTTCTCACCTTAAAATTTAAAATAAATTTTTTAAATCTACCTTTGAATTTCTTTCTATTATTTATTTGTTTCTTTCACTTCTAGATAACCCCTCCTAATGTCTCAATTTGTTATATTCTCTATATAACCTCCTCTCATTTGCTGGTTTATAATGCTTGAATGGTTACTATTGCCCCCATTATGCCACTAAAATTGCACTCATTAAGCCTTGTAATATTGCTCAGATTGCTAAATCCAAAGTCATTTTTATATCCTCTCCTTATTGGATGTAGCTTTCATTAACGGTAATTATGTTTTAAAAATATTTCTGATTCCCTTGAAATTCATAATATCATCTTCCGATCCTCCCCTGGTTCTCCCCTCAGGTTCTTTGGAATCTCAACCACGTCTGCTTGCCCTACGCTGCCCTATTCTCTCAACAGCCACTTTTTTCTTTCACTATGTGTTATTTTGGGGAAATCTCATATACTCTCATGGTTTCCACTGCCCAGAATCCAACCAATTACCTTCACTCTCCTCCACCAAACTACATTCTCTAGTTGCATCTCTATGTGTTCAGTGGTAAAAGAACAACTTAAAGGCCAAGATAGAATACTGAACATAGGGGTGGATATATTCTTTTGAATTTGGGTTTTGGATTTCTTTGGATATATCCCAAAAGTGGAATTGCTGAGTCATAGGCAGTTTTATTTTTAAATTTTTAACTTTATTTTTATTGTTGATGCTCTTACAGTTGTTCTGGCTTTTTCCCCCTTTGCCTACCTTCACCAGCCCCATCACCTCTACCCTCAAGCCAATCCCATGTTATTGTCTATATCCAGGGGTTGTGCATAAATGTGCTTTGGTTAATCCCTTCACTATCCTTCAACCTGTGCCCACCACTCTCCTTTCCAGCAGCTTTCAGTCTGCTTTGTGTATCTAAGCTTCTGTTATTATTTTGTTCCTTAATTTATTGTGTTTACTAGATTCCACATATAAGTGAAGTCATGTAGGTTTTTTTTTTTTTCTGACTGTCTTAATTCACTTAGCATAATTTCCTCCAGGCTCATCCATGCTGTTGCAAAATGTAGGCATTTCTTTTCTTTTAATGTTGTTTAATATTCCATGTGTAAATGTATCACAGCTTTTTTACATACTCATCTACTGATGGGCATTAGGCTGTTTCCAAATCTTGGCTATTATAAATAGTGCTGCTACAAACATAGGGTTGCAAATATTTTTTTGTATGGGTGTTCCAGGATCCTTGGGGTATATTCCCAGCAGTGGAATCAGTGGGTCAAAAGGCAGTTCCATCTTTCATTTTTTTGAAGTGTCTCCCTGTTGTTTTTCACAGTGGCTGCACCAGTCTGTATTCCCACCAACAGTGCACTAGGGTTCCCCTTTCTCCACATCCTTGCCAATATTTGTTGTTTGTTGATCTATTAAGGATAGCTATTCTGACAGGTGTGAAGTGATATCTCATTGTGGTTTTAATTTGCATTTCTCTGAGGATTATTGACTTTGAGCATCTTTTCTTATATCTGTTGGCCATCTGTATGCCCTCTTTGGGAAGTGTCTCTGCAGGTCCTGGGTTTCTGTAATCCGAGTAGACCAGTCATTGGATGTGGGCTGCCTAGGCCACCCCCACAGAGGATGCATAACTTTGAGTTAAGAAGCACCTCTTGCCAATGGAAACTGTGAGCCATCATCATTCATACCCCTGGTACCTGGAGGAATGAGCTAGGTCATTTACCCTGCCAAGGACTGTTCAATTTTCTGGTGAATGACTCATTTCTCTCTTCCACTATAAATGCTATCTTTTTAAGAGCCCAAACCTCACATGAAACAGCAAACTTTCTAAAACTCCCTATGACTACCAGTTAATCCACTCATTCTGGAACACACCATTCTATCAAAAATCACAAATATGATTTATATAAATAACTTCCTTTTCTCCTAATTACCAACTGATTAAATCACAGACTTCTATCCCATCATATATAAAGTTCTCTTAGGTTTGCCTTCCCTGTTATGCCTTCCTGTTCTTCATGCCATTTTTTTCTTACCTTTTTTATACCCAAGGCAACAATGACCTTGGGCTAATCATTCTTTTGCACATGTTCCCTCTGCCTAGAACTGAAAATCTTCTCCTCTTTCTTCAAGAAGCACCATAAAGCTCTGTCTGTTGTAAAGCCCTTTCCAGCATCCTCAGGGAAGATCAAACACAGTGTTTCCTGTGTTTTCATTGGCATGTTCATTAGCACTGTTAAAATACTCAGTGTTGTACTTCCATAAACCGCTGAAATGATGCTCTGCCTTCCTATCTTAATCTCTGTAACATCAGTGTTTCCCATATTTGCTGACACATAGTAAATACTAGATATAAGTTCACTGAATGAATATATAAAAAAAATCATAACCTAGTTGGTTTGTTATACCATGTCCATTTAAATAGCAAGTGAGCAAATAGACCTAAGAGGTTTTTGTAGGAGTGTCAAATATACTTTCTCAATTTTGCTTTTGTTTATATTCTTTTTTCCTTCCTCATCACTTAGGTAGCTGGAGAATCTATTGTTTCCACCTACATTTCCTCAGATGCCTGAAAATCACTAAATGTATGAGTAATATTTTTTAAGCAATGATCTAGGGGCAAATCACTATACCAGTTCATTAAAGGACTTTTCTAATATTGTTTCTTTTGTGTTATAATCCCTGATTCATTTATTCCTCCTTATAAATGCCATTTACTTATGCTCATGTATACTTTTTGTTTTGATCACTGTATAGCTGGATATCTGTGACTGTTAATATATATTTATTTATAATATAAAAAATAATAAAATATTGTATTATTAAATATACTTTTTGAAAGCTTCCTGTAAAAATCATTCATTTTTTTACACAAATATATCACAACCTTGACAAACTTCAGACATTTTTCCTGGTACTCCTACCTTCACACAGCAAGTATTAAAACAATTTTTAGAAGAATTAACCACATTTTCACTTCTGTTCACATTAATCATAAGAAGCCTGAAACTCAGCTTATATCTACATCTCATCAGAAATCCCTCAGCTCTACCCTAAAAAAAATGTCTACAGCCTGACTACCCCTTTAGCTCCATTGTTAAGTCTTTAAACAATGTAATGATAATCTTTTCCCAGGATTCTAATAAAGGTCTCCTAACCAGCCATTCTGCTTCCTATCTTTGACCTAGATTGCTTGCTGAGTATTAAAAAATTAAAAATTGTGAATCTTCCTAAGATTTATGTATTATATAAAGCTCTGTAGTATATGTGGTGATGGAGATTCTTTTTTTTTACCTACTAGACCAAAATTTTACATCATTTGGTGACAAGTATTACATTGAACATCTTTCAAAAACCTTGATTGGAAAAAATAGATATTATTTCTTTGTTTTTAAATTGGAGAAATGTGTGTACTTAAAGAATGAGGAGAAGAATTGACTGGATTTTAAAACATTAAAGACATAAGACAGACCAAATAATTGTTTAAATACATGTCTAGAGGAGTTTTGTGTGCTTAGCATCAAGAAAAAGCTAAAACATTGCTATTTCAAGGGGAGAAATACCTATTCTGAGACAAGAAGGAGGGAAATTCGGTGCTGCAAAGGTGGTTCGATGTCATACCCCCTTGTTGTGAACTGTGTCAGAGGATAAATTATCTAAGCCTCCATATTCTTGTCGTTTGTCATTTGTTCAATAAGCATTTATTGATATTATTGGGGGAAAGAAATATGGACATTTAAATTAATCTATCTTATATTCTTCCTGTATTGGAACAAAATAATTACAATATGAGTATCTTTAGAGCTGTAATGGTAGAAGGTCAAGGTGTTATGAGAGCAAAAAGGATAGGCATATAACAAGCGTAAATGTCAATACAGCACTCTTGAAGGATTTGCAAGAGGAAAATACACTTACAAAAAGAATTTTCCTTTGGAAAAGGTACATGATGTGACACAGCAATCACCTGGGATCTTGTTGAAACCTAGTTCCTATTTAGGAGGTTGGGGTGGGGTCCTAACATCTAACAAGCTTACAAGTACTGTTAATACTACTGGTCCATTAACCATAGTTTGAGCACCAAGTATTTAAATCATATTCAGGGGTTTGAACTTTATAGATATTCCTATGTGGACTCAATAGTAATAAGTTTAAATAGGCATATAACTTCATCAAATGTATGTTTTCACAAGAACCTTCTCATGCTTTAGGAAGATTGCATTAGAAAATGAAAGGTTTGTAGGTAGGGAGATATATTAAGAAGCAATATATTACTCTAACTTATTTAAGTGTCTAAGAAATGATTGTAGAGTGAACTTAGAAACTCACAGTGGGGATAACAAGATAAATTTAGTACCTAGAATCAAGAGAAAATAATAATAAATAGAGAGAAAGGGAGGCATTAGGTATGGTGTCCAATTGTATGGTTAGAGCAAATTCATGGAGAGTAGTAATAATAATGATACTGGTAACAAAACAACTAAATTTTACTACATGCCTGGTCCTAAACCTCCATAACCAAGGTTCTCTTGTATCTCCATTTTATAGATGAGGAAACTGAAGAAATTTAGAATTGGTAGAGTGCACAGCATAAAACAAATTCTCAGAAATAGTTATTATTGTTCTTATTAATATTTAAATGAGGCTAGAGTTGAAAAATAAATAACTGATGGAATTATTTCATGACAAGGCTTTTTTTTTTTTTTTTTTTTTTTGATATTGTGGGAGGCAATCTCTCTGTGTAGGAGAAAGGTAAAGGTTGAGTATGGAATACATGGACATAGTGAAACAGTCAATGAGTGAATAGGTAATCTACACATTGGGAGAAAATGTTTGCAAGCTCTGTAACCAATAAGGAGTTAATGCCCGAAATATATAATAAATTCCTACAACAACAGCAATAATAATAGCAATAATAATAATAATAATAATAATCCCAATTTTAAAATTGGTAAGAACTTGAATAGACATTTCTCCAAAGTAGACATACAAATGCCCACCTGGTATGTGAAAAGATGTTCAATATCAATCATCATTAGGAAAATGCAAATCACAACCAAAATGAGATATTCTCTCATACCTGTTAGAATAGATAGTTTTAGAATTGTTGATTTTCATGATTCGAGCATTCAGGCTTTCTAATTTGCTCAATGCTCATTTAGTCCACAGATGGAGTTCAGTAGAGAAAACTAGTTTGCTATTACTGTACCAGAAGAAAGCCCAATTATTCCTTCAAGCTGAAATATTTTACCTTGTGTTTCTGACAAACTGTTGGGGATGTTTACTTATTAGGCAACACAGTGAAATTGTGACAGGATTTGTTCCTCCAAACCAGTTTCTTGTTTATGTTACATCTCATTTTAGTGTTTTCTTTTTTCATCCCCCCTCTGAAAAGCAGAATGCAAATGTGTGCTGTACGTTTATTTTCCATTCAGAAAAATAATTTTATTTTATTAGCTCCTTTCTGTTGAGTTTATCATCTCTAATCTTTCCCTACAAAAAGTGATAAGAAAAAATCTTCCTGAGATTAGAGTTGAATCCACAAAGGGCATCCTGTTTCCTAATGTGACATGAGATGTAAATTGTTAAATAAGTAAAATACATGGATATGTAGCTCTTTGGATGATACATTAAGTTGAGTTTCGTTTTCTGCCTTCTTGGATATCATGGATATTCAGGTTTTTTTTCTCAACTGTCCTCCATAAATATTAAACTTTTCCAATATAAAGCAAGTGTCCTTGCTTTCTTGCAGAATCTTCTTTTGCATCATAAGCTTATCTATACTGTAAAAGTAAGAGACAACCCCTCTCACATATATAACAGGAAATTAAAGACATGGATAAACTATTCACCCACTTTAAACAACTGCTTACTATAATTTTGATTCCTTTGTTCATAAATTATTCTGGACAATTTATAAAGTGAAAAATAGGTTTTGTTGTATTTTTTCACATCTGATAATTTGATAAGTCATTTCATAACATTAATTAATAATGTAATGTATCATATAGTTGTATTTTAAATATATGCATGGAAATTAATGCACAGATAAAATAATATTTCTCTCTGCATCTTATATGCAAGTCTGACTATAAAAAGAAATGTTATTTAGACAAAATAATATTGCTTTAATAATTTTTATTTCTAAAATGTGTTACAGAAACATAATGTTAGAATATTAAGACTATATACATCTATTTCTACACTGAATATTGTAAAATACATAGTTTGGGGTTATAAAATTATAATAATATTTATTGCATTGATTGCTTTTTATGAATTGTAATTTAATACATAATCACTATATTAAAAACAAAATTAAAATTAAGAGCAAAATGCAGAATTTTCTAGCCTATGAGATAAAAAATACTCTGTGTGGATGCCCTATCTGTCTTCAGAATTGAATGATTCCCTTATTGCACCTCACTTGGTGTGTGCTCAATCAGCAAACTCATGTGATTCACATTAATCAGGTCCCATTCACTCAGCACTGTGCAGTGGAGGATACCAAGGAAGACTTCCTTGGATATCCTCCAAGGAAGGATACAAAGATTGTCTTCACCTTTAGAGAGCTAACCTTCTAATTTGAGAAGAAACAAGAAATAATGAGAAAACACATATGCTCAAGGATTTAGCATTTAGTAAAAATGCACTAGCAATTGAGAAAAGAGAACACTTGATGTGAAATGGAATTATAAAAGTCAACTAAGGGCAACGATGGAGATTGTGTAAAATTTCCTACCCCTATTTTTAAATTTCTTATTTCCTCAGCCTATCCACATTTTACTTATTCTTCATTGTAAAATCAACTTCAATTTCTTATTTGAAATCAATCTTAAGTCTCCTACTTCTTTTATCTGAGCCCATCATTTTATAACCATTTTAGTATTTATTGTTCCTGATATGCTTATTCCTTGTTTGAAAACCCATTATATCTTTCCTTGATATTATCTTTGAAAATTCCCTGGAAGTGACATTTCTATATATTTATATGTGTGAGGATTGTAACACTTTTCCTAAGTAGCTCTCCAGGTAGTCTGTGTCCACTCATACTTCCACCTATCAGCAATCATTTCCTTTAATGTTTACCATATGTTTGCCAACAGTGGATATAAACCATGGTTAATACTTGGCAGTTTTATAGGAAAATGGTATTTTGTTGTTGTTTCCTCTGCAATTCATTGATAATTAGTAAGTTTAAATATTCAGCAAATCTGTATATTGGTCATTTGTATTTTTGCTTTATAAAAGGCTTTTTATGTGTCTTTTACACATTTTTTGAAGAGTGTACTTGTCTTTTATTTATGAACTTATTTAATAAATAAGTATTTTTCTTAGAATATTCCATACTGCTTTCCATAATGGTTGTACCAGTCTGCAATCCCACCAACAATGTACTATGGTCCCCTTTTCTCCACAACCACTCCAACACTTGTTATTTGTTGCTTTGTTTATGATGGCCATTCTGACAGGTGTGAAGTGGTATCTCATTGTGGTTTTAATTTGCATCTCTCTGATAGCTAGAGATATTGAGCATCTTTTTCATGTGTCTCTGGATCCTCTGTATGTCCTCCTTGGAGACCCAGCAATCCCACTGCTAGGATTATATCCTAAGAACCCTGAAACACCAGTCCAAAAGAACCTATGCACCCCAATTTTCATAGCAGCACAATTTATAATAGCCAAATGTTGGAAGCAACACAGTTGCAGATCAGTAAATGAATGGATCAAGAAACTATGGCACATTTACACAATGGAATTCTATGTAGCAGAAAGAAAGAAGGAGCTCCTACCCTTTTGCAACAGCATGAATGGAACTGGAGAGCATCACGCTAAGTGAAATAAGCCAGGAAGTGAAAGGCAAATACCATATGATCTCACCTTTAACAGGAACCTAACCAACAAAACAAACAAACAAGCAAAATATAACCAAAGACACTGAAATTGAGAACAGACTGAGTGTCACCAGAGGGAAGAGGGGAGGGAAGATCAGGGGAAAAGGGGAAGGGATTACAGGAACAAGTATAAAAGACACATGGATAAAAACTAGGGGATTGGAAATGGGAGGGAGGTGGAGAGAGCTGGGGTGGTGGACTGGGATGGGAGTAAAGGATAGAAAACTGTACAAAAACAACAATTAAAATAAATTTTTAAAACAAAGCAGTGAAGAAAAAAGAATAAGTAGTATAGACGGTAGGTAGAAAATAGGCAGAAGGAGGGCAAGAATAGTGTGGGAAATGTAGAAGCTAAAGAACTTATGACACATGGACATGAACTAAAGGGGTGGAATGTGGGTGGGAGGGGTGTGCAGGGTGGAGGAGAATGATGGGGGAGAAATGAGACAACTGTAATAGCATAATCAATAAAATACATTAAAAATTAAATGAATAAATAAGTATTGACTTTACTTATTTCTATAGTTCTTTATATTTTTCAGTTCATTAATAATAACTTTAAAATTTAACCTTATGTTAACAATTGCTGTAATTTTAGCTGTTTTTCTCATAAAAGAAAAAGTACTGTTGTTTTAGGCATACTTTTACTTTTCTCATCTTTTTTTGATAGTTGACCCACATGACCAGTGATTATATATTAGATACTAAACAAATATTTGTTCAACAATTATCTTACTTACATTGGTTAACTGAAATTCACATTTAACTGAATTGAAACTTTTTTCATGTTGTTTTGTGGAAAAATTGGCCTACAGAGTAAAAAGTGCTTTCAGTCATCTGTGGTCATCATAATTGATGAAGTATAGTGACTTACTATTTTGGATACTCCATAAATTAAAGTCATTATTAAGTAAAAGTAGACTTTTTCTGTACAAAGAGAAGAAAATTACATAACAGTTTAATTCATAAGGTAGTATTTTTCAAATGTTGTTCACAATTTTTGATACTTCCTCCAGTACAAGGTGGAGTCAGCAGTCTCCTCTGCCCTTGAACTTAGTCTGGTCTTTGTGGTATTCTCAAAGAATAGAAAGTGGTGGAATAGCTATTGTGTGACTCATCCAAGGATGGGTTGAAAGTCATGCAGGTTCAACTAATTTCTCTTGGAACATTCACTCTGGGAACCTTCAGCTTCCATATACGAAGTATAACTACACAGGATAAGAGAGAGAGAACAAAAGAGAAAGAATGTCTGGAGGAGTCTTAGGCTTTGTCTTTCCAGTCTAAGTGTCAGACATATGAGTGGAGAAACATCTGAAATAACCCCAGCTCTGGGCACCATCTGACTGCAGCCACATGAGAAAGACCCTAAATGAGAAAGACTTACAGCCCAGTCAACTCACATATTTGTAAACAAAATAAATGATGTAGTTTTAAGATGCTTCTATAAGGTGGTTTGTTATTTAAATGAAACAATTCAAACATTTCATTATATTTCCCATGAAATATATTGTATTTGAAAATGTCATAACATTTTCTTACCTGTGTCAGAAGTATCTCAAAGTTAGACTTATACACTAGTTTGCAGGGAGGAAACCCAGTTAGATTAGATGTACTTAAATGTAGCTTTAAAATATTTACATTTTAGCCCTGACTGGTGTGGCTCATTTGGTTGGGCATTGTCCTGCAAAGTGAACAGTCATAGGTTCGATTCCCAGTCAAGGCACATGCCTGGGCTTTGAGTTCAGTCCCTGTTCAAGAGCACTTACAAGGGGCAGCCTATCATTGTTTCTCTCTCACATCAGTGCTTCTCTCCCTCACTTTCTCCCTCCACCCCCTTCTCTCTCTAAAAAAAAAATGAAATCTTTTTTAAAAGTTTTATACTTTATACTAAATTATTGAAAATAATAGCTATCTATTGTTTTTACATTTTTAACACTTGGTCTCTTTCAAATAAGAAGGTCATTTAAACTAAACAAATAGCTTATTTTATTTTCATGCTAAAAATACATTCATTACAAAAGAATAGTTTTTAGGTTGGCATTTATGGAGAAATAAAAATAAAAATGATGGATATATAACTTTTTAGTTATAAAAAGCCTTTATTTTCCTTTTCCTTTAATATACATTCAAAGGTATCAACAAGAAATCAACTCAGGTATCAACTCAGCAGAAAAATCCAAATATAGTACTTACATCAGGCATTGGTATAACAAACCAATAAAAAACATAAGGAATTATTCTGACTCTCTCAGTTTCTCCATTATCCTGATTTGCAAAATTGCCTTAGCATTTAGTTTATATTGTGGCTTTGCTCCTGAGACTGCACAGTATCCAACTACACAGGTCAAAGAGTTTTATGAGTGTCTCTCTAATAAATGCATTCCTGCTTTTTGCAGTTGCATTTTGTTTGGCATAAAAACATGACCTTTTATGCCGCAGTATAAATGAAGAATGAATAGAAGTTACTCATAAATTAATCGTCTTGGCTTCGCTTAGTTAATCTTACCATGAATCCATTGCCAGCTATAATTCATGGGGGACAAACTAATGAAATAAATGCAGCTAGGAAACTTGAAAATATAGAATAATAATTTTTAAAAGATGAGCATTTACTTTTCTTTCTTTCCTTCTTGTTACATTTAGCTTATCAAGCTTCTGCAATAAACACATTTAAAGATTGAATTAAGTTTTATGAACCTGTAAGAGAATTTGAAAAGAAAGTTATTAAAAATTCTAAATATTTTTTGAAAGGAGGGTCAGATGATTCAAAGTTCACTAATAAAATGAGAAGCATAAAAAACAGATAAGAATTTTGAAAAATGATAAGGGCAAAATAGAATATGAACTATTATAAGTAATAATATGTAAAAGGGAATAAATTTGATGAGGAAACCAATATTTTGGAAAATATTTTCATCTCTTCTATCAGTTCAAAGCAAAATGAACAAGATCAGTGTCTACATCTGCCATTCAGGCACATTTCTCCCCCATTTGACACAGGATCTCCACCACTCCCCAGATGATCCATACACATTCTTGCTGCTGAGAAATCATTGGTATGCTTTCTCTCTGGGGCAAATACCTCGTTGTTCCTTTAAGTTCTGCATTTCAGATTTCAACCCATGTCCCAACCCCTCTGATAAATTTTTGTCTATCACTCTGGACCTAAAATTTTATACAATTTTTACTTATATCATGTAACTGGGTTTTGCATAGATAATTTTATAATTTATGAGAACTCTCTAACCTTCAACTTTCATATCTATAAAACAGAAAATATAAGACATACTTCAGAGAGTTCATGTGACAAATGAAAAATTTGATATAGATATATAAATACAATAAGTTCTAATTAATATAATTTTGTCATATTATTTATATTTCTCAGTATATACCCTGCCTCAGCAAATATAATTCAGACCATTGACTATTTGCTGTGTTTCCAGCATATTTTTCATGGACTGTGTTCAATGATATGTCACCATGATTTTCCATGCTCAGTTTTGTGTTCCCTATATATAAGGGGTCTTTATGGGTCTATTTCAAATTTTGTTCCCCTTATCTCTCTACATTGTACCAAGGAAATATGATGCAAAAGTCCAGCAAGCTTAAACTCAAAGTTGTGTTGCAGCTATATCATAACTAACAGAACAGTTTCCTCTGTGTGCAATTTTTTCTCCATTTTTACAAACAAGTCTTACTGTTTAGTCTTTTTCCTTGCCTAATTCTAAAATAAGTAGAATATCAGATATTCATGTTAGCTCCACAGAATTCTACTTGAATTATTTATAGAAAAATTTAGGCTATAGCTCATATTACTTTTTCTTCCTTGGAAGACTGGTAATTGATGTGGGGCCAGACTTCCTAGTACAGCAGAAAAATCCTGCATTTGAGAATCGCATGGGGGTATATTTCCTGACTGTGTCATTCATTTGTCATATAACCTCAGAAGAACTGCTCAGAATCTCTTTGCCTTGCTTAACATGTTATTGTAAAAAAATAAACATTTCATCATATCTGATAAGAAATCATTGATCTTTATTCTAATGACAATTTTCTAATAAATTCTCAAAAACATGATGTGCAGATGCTATGATGCATTTTGTTTCTGCAGAGACATGGACCTCTTTTGCTATAGTTTACTCTTATATCTGGAGGCTTATGAAGTCCCCTCTCTGGAAAATTTCACTGTCTTAGGTCTTGCACATAACACATCAGGTTCTCCTGTCTAATCAAATGAAAAATTGTGGGCGCCACTATAGGCTTTTGACTTAATGATTGTGTAGGGTAGCTACTGCTATCTAACAAATACTCCAAAATGTAGTGGCTCAAAACAATAACAGTTGTGCTCTCTAAGTCCTCTGGCTATGGGTGTTCCACGTATCTGTACTCAAGGTGTCATTGTGTTCTGAAGTCACCTCAAGACTTGAACAAGGGATTGATAAACTTCCAAGATCACTTATAAATTAGTGATAAGATTTATATCCTCCTGGGCTAGTAGACCGAGGGCCTCAGTTCCTCACTGACTGGTGACTGGAGACCACCCCTACTTAATACCTTTCCTTAAGGCAGCAGAGCTTGCAAACAAAAATGCAAGAGAGAATATATGAGCAATGTAGAATGAGTTCTTTTTAAATCTAATATCAGAAGTGACATCCCATTTATTTTGCTATATTCTATTTTATAGTGTCAAGTCACTGGGTCCAGCCCACACAAGGGTATGACTCTGACAAGGTGGGAGTCACTGAGAATCATTTCTGAAGCTGCCTACAACAGAGATATTCTCTTAACATTTAACTTTATGAGGTTAGTTCAGTTAAACAGCAGTTACGAAGGTGTATATGTGTTAGGAAGTAGACCAGAATAAAATGATGAATAATATAATGTCTGCCTTATAAGAGTTCATAATCTATTTTGGGAACCAATGAGTCTGATTCTATCACATACAAACTACTATGGGAAAATAAAGAGATTCTCAGTCCCACCTGTGATATCAGGAAAAGCTTTCAGAGCATTTTTAGTTAATTTTTGACACATGAAAGATGGGAAAGAGATAGCATATCAAGCAGAGGAAAACAGCTATGTAAATGTACTAGGACATGAAACAGCATAATATATTACAGTTCATGTTCATAAACAGTGACCATGCCGAGCCCTTCAGAAGGTGCTGCAGTGTAATTGATTTCTTCCATGTGTGCAGAAAACACTGCGCTAGAGCAACATGAGGTATTTCTTCTCTTCTGCTCACGCTCCCTTGGTCACTGTGAGCTCTCCTGCTCTCTCAGGGGCATTCCTAGAGGATTACTCTGTAGAACCTATTGCTCAAAATTGACAATATCCAAACTCAGGCTCCCAGAGAAATTGGGGATAATCGCCAATTATTTCCCACGCAAACCCCAAAGTGTTTGTAGAAACAGAATGCCATCATGAGGCATTCAAATTAATGTTTAATAATGTAAACAATGTCCTGATAGGAATGTTTACATTGACACCAATTACAAAACTGTTCTTATGTTGTCAGGACAGTGTTTTGATGAAAGAAAAAATGTTGGAAATAAAAAATTCACCAAAAACATGTATAGAATCCCATGGGCAATTTTAACATTCTCCTCCCATGGCTCCTATAACACAATTCTTTGCTGATTTATGTCCTTCATTTCTGGGTGCTCATTTATTTCCAGGTCATTTATAAATCAGTGGATGCTAGTGCCTGGAATGAAGCCAACTGCCAAACATTTATTTAATCTTAGAATTTAGGAAATAAATCTAGATATATTAAACTCATTCCGGTGGTTAGAGAAGTCTCCCACTTCCTAGGAGTTATTAGGGTTTTCCACGTGAATGTGACTCTTTCCTTTATGCAGATCTGCTTGGTCTGGACAGTTTTGGGTTTTGCACCTGTCTGCTCCAACTTCCATATGGTTCCAGAATTCCACAGGGTCAATGATGTTTCTACCCCTACGCAACTTAATAGCTACAAGGCTGCTGGGGCGATGAGCAAGAGCAGAAAGTCAAAGCACTGGCAGCAAATGGGGCTATTTATCATCACAAAAATCCCGAGCCATTAACTAGTGCTTTCTATTTCTAAAAAGAATACAACTTTCCTATGAGCATCTTGCAAGTTATTATATCTGCAGAATTAGAAGGTACAACATAATATGAAGGAATACACTTGATCATTAATCAGTTTGAAAATAGTTGCTGCTAATTTATTTTACCTGTTCTAAAACTAAAGCAGACCAATTATATGGCCCCTCCACTTATCAAAACTGTGTCATTATAATGTACAATTTTAATGATTTTATTAAAACATAATCACAAAAGTATACACAAACAGACAAATAAAGCAATTTAACTTGGACATGAGGCAGATATTATCTGGGGACATTCTGACTAAGGAGGCAGACTGTCTTAGTGCAAATTCGGATCTGCCACTTAGCTGAACGATTTTGGACAAATTACCTAGCCACACAGGTTTTTCAATATCTTTCCTCTTTTGCAAAGTGGGGAAAAATGAAACTCATCACAGGGAATTTGGTGTGAATCAAAGGAGCTAATATTTGAAAAATGAAAGAAAGAGCATCTGGGACACAGAGAGTTATGTGCTTAAAAGATTAAAAATAAAATATTTCCCTAGTAGATCATGATAACTCTTTTTGAAACTGTGAAGGTAATTGTTAAAAATGACATAAAACAATTTTGATTTATACTTTAGAGATCCCTGGGGCATGGTGATTATGCTCTTGGCTGCAGTAATTTCTTTACCAGAAATTTATATGTCAGCAGTAGTAGCTAAAGTGGGCAATTATCTACATTAACTCTACCACTAATGTTTATCATTGCTCTCTTGCTAAAACAGAATTGAGAGATCCATTCAAAGAGATATAAATTTTCATGGTCACCAAATCAATAACTTATATGTAAATAAAAAGTGGCATTTTATAAATTTTTCTTAAATTCTTTTAGATCTTTTTTAATAACTTATTTTTATAAAATAAATAACTAACTGTAGGCAAATGTAAAGCTCTTTCAAAATACTACAGATGTAACACCTAGATAAATTTTTTCCCAAGGAATCCTCATGTCATTATTTATAGAGAATATTAATCTTTTCTATGATTTCTATTATGGCCTAAAGTATGATGCAAACACTCTCAGTTCAAAGTAAATGATGAAAGTTTGTTTCAGAGAACCAGTGTGGACACACAGTAATCACTGCTCCTAAGCCAAAAGCTCCATGAAGACTCGTCATCGTACCCTCAGTGCACACTGCACTGTCCAGCTTACAGTAAGGACTCACTAAGTGTGTGGGAAATTGATTAATGAATGTTTGTTCTGTTCTTATCCGAGGCTCAAATTTTCCAAAGAAATCCTTGTTTCCCAGGGTGGCCAGAAAGATTATTTTATTTTACTAGTCATTGTCCCCTCATCTTTCATGTCCACCTAGATAATATTCAATTCATAGTGACTCTTTCAACCCACCCCACACATTTCATTGGTTCTTTCCTTTCTGACAGGTCATATAATTATTCCCCTGCTTCCAACTACTTTATACCTCTGAAATCTAACCTTTTTATTGACAATTCTCAGTTATCTGTGATAATGATAGAAAGGCACTGATAAATACGTTAAATTGAGATATAAACTACAGACTGGCTTCTTAAACAATTGCTTTAATGAAAAATCATATTTAAGAAAATGACTGAGGCTTCTTCTCTCTCCTATTTTTCACTCATCTATTAAGAAATGCTGTTAAGAAATGGCTGAGAGTGAGAGACAAGAAAAAGGAAGGCTGAAATGAATAATTTACTGAAATGTTAAGATATTGACTTACATCATTTTGGCAAAAGGATCTTAAAACTTTTTTCACTCATGTCTTTTCATCTATGCCTCATGTAAAGTTTCAAAAATAAGAGTGATTGGTTATTGAACTTCATAGATGCTTGATATGGACTATGATTCAAGTTATGTATTCTATATAACACCCACATCCCACCCCCCATCCAAACACAGTAAGTGAATAAAAGAAGATAAATACTATAAGACTAATGGATTACCTGCCTCTGAGAATAGTGCTATCATATCAAAGACAAATTTATCAAAATTTTAAATGTTCTGATTATTTTTGGAACTCAAAGAGATATTTACACTGATATCAATTATTTTAGGTTAATACACCAAAAGGGGAGTGATGAATCATGCACTAGTTCCAGTTTTAATTGTTTCTGGAACTCCCATAATGTTTTTCATAATGCAACTATACTGATTTACATTCCCACAACAGTATAGAAAGATTCTAATTTCTCCACTGCTTTGTTATATTTAAGATTTTAAAAATACTCTCCATCTTCATTGGTGTGAGGTGATATCTTGTTTTTGATTTGCATTTTCTTCATTATTAGTGATGTTGAGCATCTTTTCTTATACCTGTTGATCCTCTGTCTTCTTTATAGAAATGTCTATTCAACTTCTCTGTCCATTTTTAATCCAAATAAGTGTTTTTTTAATGCCAAATTATAGGGATATTTCTTATATTTGGGGAGTATCGAACCTTTAAAAAGATATATGGCTTGCAAGTATTTTCTCCCATTACGTAGGCTGTTTCCTCACTCTGTTGTCTTCTGTGCTGTGCAGAAGCTTTTTAGTTCAATGTTATCCACTTGTCTATTTTTGGTTTTGTTGCTTGTGATTTTGGTGTCATAGCTAAAAAAAAATCTTTGCTAAAACCAATGTTATGAAGTCTTTCCCTTAGTTTTTTTCCTAGGAGTTTTATAGTTTCATGGCTTATATTTACATATTTAATCACTTTTGAGTTAATTTTTGTGTATGATTTGAAATGAAGATATAATTTTATCCTTTTGCATGTGGGTATCCAGTTTTCCTAATGTCATTTGTTGAAGAGAGGATCATAGAACACAGACAAGTGCAATTTATCCCTGCAGCCCAAGGATGATTCAACATACCCAAATCAATTAATGTGATACATCCCTTAACAATATGAAGGATAAAAATCACATGGTTATCTCAATAAATACCAAAAAAAGAATTTAACAAAATACAATACACTTTGATGAAAAAGACTCTAAACAAATTAAGAATAGGATAATTTACATCAACAGAATAAAAACACATTTGAAAAACCTGCAGCTAACATCATAATCAACAGGGAAAAGCTAAAAAAATTCCTCTAAGATCATGAGTAAGGCAAGGGTGCCCCACTCTCAACACTTCTCAACAAAGACTGGAACTCCTTGCTAGAGAAATTAGGCAAGAAAAGGAAATAAAATGCATCCATATTGAAAAAAAGAAATGAAATTATCTTTGTGAGCAGATGACATAATTTTATGTATAGAAAATCCTAAAGATTCCCCACCAACACTTTGATAACTAATAAACAAATTCAGTAAAGTTTTGGGATAAAAAACATTGTAACATACAAAGATTACTTACATTGCTATACATTAACAATAAACTATCCACAAAAGAAATTAAGAACACAGTCCCCTTTATAATAGTGTCAAATACAGTAAAATACTAAAGAATAAACTTAACCAAGGAGGTTAAACACTTGTGCACTGAAAACACAAAACACTGATAAAGGAAATGTAAAAAACCCACAAATGTACAAGGACATCTTGTGTTCATAGGTGGGGAGACTTAGTACTGTCAATGCCCATACAACCCAAAGCTATCTATACATTCAGTTATAAAATCTCAATGACATTTTTTACAAAAATGCAAAAATTCCTAAAATCCATTTGGGTAGACTCTGAGTAGCCTAAGCAATCTTGATACAAGAACAAAGCTGGAGGCACCACATTTCCTGATTTCAAAATGTATTACAAGCCACAGTAATTGCAGCAGTAAGGTACTGGCATAAAACAGACACCTAGGCCAAGATAGAAGAACATAATTGGAGGTATCATGCTACCTGATATCTAACCTTAGTGCAGGTATATTACAATAAAAATGGCATGGTTCTTGCATAAAAACAGACATATAGATCAATAGAACAGAATAGGGAGCCCAGAAATAAACCTGTGCCTATATGGTCAATTAATATTTGACAAAAGTAGCAAAGCATGCAGTAAAGACAGTCTATTCAATAAACGGTGTGGGAAAATTGGACAGATACATGCAAAAAAATGAAATTAGACTACTTTCTTACACTATATATAAGAATATATTCAAAATGGATTAAAAACTTAAATGTAAGACTCGAAACTATAAAACTCCTAGTAGAAAAACATAGGCAGTAAAATCTTGGACATTTCTTTTACTACTACTTTTGTGATATATCTCCTCAGGCAAGGAAAACAAAGAAAAAAATAAACAAATGGGACTATATCAAGCTAAAAAGTTTTTGCACAACACAGAAAACCATCAACAAAATGAAAAGACAAGTCACTGAATGGGATGACATACTCTCCAATGATACATCTGATAAGAGGTTAATATCTAAAATTTATAGAGAACTCATACAACTCAACACCAAAAAATCACAAAGTCCAATTAAAAATTGAGCAGACTACCTCAACAGACACTACTCTAAAGAGGACATAAAGATGGTCAATAAACATATGTAAAAACGCTCAACATCACCAGTCAGAGAAATGCAAATTAAAACCAAAGCGAGTTGAGATATTACCTTACACCTGTCAGAATGGCTATTATCAGTAAATCAACAGATAACAAATAACAAGTGCTGGTGAGGATGTGGTGAAAAGAAAACCCATGTGTGCTGTTGGCAGAACTGCAGACTGGTGCAGCCACCATGGAAAACGATGTAGAGGAATAGTTTGTAAATTATATGGTTGTCTCATGACTATGCTACACACATGAAATGAATATAAAATAATATTAATTATAAACTGTGATTTTTAACAAATGAAACATAAAATGACCTGATCAGCGTGGCTTAGTTGGTTAGGCATCATCCTGTAAAGCAAAAGGTCACTAGTTCAACTCCCAGTCAGGGCACATGCCTGGGTTTCAGGTTTGGTCCCAGGTCAGGACACATACAAAAGGCAACCAATTGAAATTCCTCTGTCACATCGATGTTTTTCTCCCTCTCTTTCTCCATTTATTCCCCCTCCCTAAAAACAAATAAATAAAATATTATAAAAATTTTAAACATAAAAAAGCAGACTCCTAAACCAATGGGACAGAGTAGAGAAGCCAGAAATAAGCCCAAATATATATTGTCAACTGGAAAGGGTATTAAGAATACACAATGGGAAAATGAGAGTCACATTGACAGAGGCTTTTGGAAGACTGGCTATCCACATGTAAAGTTACTTCTACATGACCAGCTCCATGCTGCATAGCTGGTCATTTCAAAAGTAAAGTTACTTTAATTTGCATAGATATCAATGACATTTATCTCTTAATCATCTTTATAACATCTTAATTTCCATCCCAGAAAGAATGGTATGACAATGTCTGTTTTGCACATTTATTTGACAGTTTTAAGCTGAAAATTTAATAATTTAGATTGTTAATCCATTGCAAAATATTCCGGCAAAATGCAGATGTCAAAGAGACTGTCTTAAAGAACCATGCCCCTACATGAACTTGAATCATTACCCAATGTGAACTTCTCTCAGGAGAAAATGCATCCAGAAGTGAGTTGTCTTTTCCCTAGTACATGCTGTGGCAATTTCCACTTTAATGTTTAGGATCATGATATGTTATCTGCTTATAATTACTCTATATTTTTGCATATTTATCATTCATGACTGTTGATACTTGTCATTTGTCTAGGACTCACTCGAACTCTACCTCTCTTAATGATTCTGGGCACAAATTACATTGATACTACTCAGAAATATTTGACTACTTAAAAGGTCCTTGAATGTCGTGCCTGACCAACTAGAACATTAATTCCATGAAAGCATCATCTGTTTTTTTACCTTTCCATATCTTCCACAATATCCATCACTTCCTTTACTTTCAATTATGTTTAATTGAAACCTAATAGTGAACTTAATGATATGGGAGAATTATGACCTCCAAATTGAATCTGAAGCTGCTGTTTACCAACAAGTATATTAAAATTTACCATACCTGATTACTGAATGCATTAACTTGGAGAAATCAAGAAATCCAGAGAAAGTAGAAAAGGATACATCCCAACCAGGAGACGCTGAGAAAGTGAAGGCACCATTTTCAGACTGAAATTTAGAACCCAATGTAAAGTTGAACTTTAAAGATAGGGCCAGGAAGGTGAAAGTATATCATGAAACCTGGTTTTAAGAAGTCAGTGGATCATTAAACTAATCATGTAGACAAAAAAATAGCTCAAAATATTTCTTGTAGGGAAGGGCTATAGTACAATGACAGTACAGTCCTAAAACTTAGTTCAAGACAGTCCATATTGAGGACCGAAACCATCCTATATTCAAGCATTTCTCAATGCAGTTGAGTTCTATATTTCCTAATGAGAAGCTAACAATGACAACTAGGAGATGGAACTAATACTGCTAAGTGCCTTCTATATGCCAAACACTTTTCACATGTTACTTCTATTAATTCTCTTAGTAGTTTATGTTATAGGTTTTATTAACTCAATTTAACAAAACAGAAAACTGGGTTTCAAAGAAGTGAAGTGATTTGTCACAACTAGTAAATTAGTGTATCTGCAATGCCAAAACTTGTTCAACTCCAAAGTACATTTTATTCCCACTACTCCAGGTTGTCTAGCTGAAGGGCGTTATCTCAAGGACTAGAGTAGAGTTATGTCTTTGTTTATAGTCATACATACAGACACTCCACAAACCATAGATGCTTCATGTCTCAAATATACACATTTCTGTGTTTGCATGATTGTTTTTAGCTGAGACTGAATCTCTAATTTTATTTTTTAATTTAATCTTTATTATATGTTTTTCCATTACCATTCTAAATTCCTAATTTTAAGTCTTTGGTCTGGCATTCCTGTTTTGAGCATTGATTCTACCTGTTCTACATGTTGTACTGTACTACAGGGTATCTGACAGCAGACTCGTCTCCTAAGGAAAGTCCTGACTTTTCTGTTTAGCATTTACACAAATTAATACCAATACAAATAAGACAAATATGTGTGTGGTAATTAATGTAAAATAAGCTGATATGGGAATTAATATGACCTGAACATACTGGACATCCTTGTACCTAAATATTTTTGTACAAGAAGAGGGAGCGAGTTGGACAACCAACTTATTCTTCCATCTCCTTTTCTTATGCAAGGGCCTTTCATTATTCCCCAAGTGATTTCGTATAAAGATTTTGGTAGTCAGCCATCATCTAGGGATTCCCCAGCCCCTGCATCATCTTATGGACACACGATGAACCTTTCACAAAATGAACTCAGAAAATGAAGTAATAAACAGAGATTACTACTTAAAATTGGTTAAAAATGCTACTATAGTGTTGCAATAACGTTGATCCATTCCCTTCCCCCAGGGTCTAGAGGTTATAATTACTTTCAAAAACAATAAAAAAAATGAATGTCATTTTTAGAACCTTTGGGACATGGCTAAATCTTTACAAAACAAATGTTTCTAGAGAAATTTTTGAGTACAATGTATTTTTTGGAAAATAATTTTATCCAGTTTCTGTTTCTAGATTCTTACCCAAGGGAAAGGTAAGAATCCTGCTACCAATGTATTCACCTTGGAAAACGAAGAGTGGAGTTTGCTAACAGACCGTTACAACTGCATTTTTACCTTCCTTGCCATCTTATGGTGAGCCTGTTTTTTATAGGATAAACATATTCCAAATGTAAACAAAGAAAAATTAAGCTGAAAGCAGCTAATGTTAAGTTTAGATCTTGCAGAAAATATCAGCTAGTGTAGAACAGCTGCCAGAATAAGACACATATACTCATAGAGATGATTTTTCTTACAAAATTGAAAGAAATTGTAATGATGAATCATAAGCTCTTCTATAAATAAATTATGACTGCAAATTGCCAGATACAGAAATATTCTCATTAAAGTCCATTGTCTTTGAAGACAAAATTGTCTCGTGTATTCTTTCAGTAGACTCAAACCAATTTAGGACAATTACAGCCTGCATTATCAAGCATGCTTGATATGCATTGAAAACACATTAAAAGGGAAACAGGTGCTGTTCCAATCTAATGGTATCAATCACTGTCTATCAACTATAAGAAGCATGCTATTTTGTTGTGGAAACAAGTTAAAGTGTCTCCCTGAATGAATGTCAATTTCCAATCAGCCAAGGACAAGGTAGTATCAGCCTGTGCCAACCGGTTTGTTTACTCACCCATTCATTTATTTAATCTATCTTCTGTATTTCTGCTGCACCTATTATGTGCAAGGTAATTGGCCAAGCATGGTGGGAAAACCAAAGGTGATTAAAAGCAATGTCATTTATGTTCATGCATATTCTCCATGGGAACAGAAATGACAAGTACTCAATTAAGGTGATTTAAGACTTAAATTGGGTTGCAAATTCAAATTCTGTCCAGAAAAAGTCCAGCCACTGTTAATATAATGAGAATGGTTTGTGTGACATTGATGTAACCTGGCAGCCAAGGAGAATGGACTGGAATGCACTTAGGGGAACAATGACAGCTTCACTGTACTAGTCAGGGGGGTTGGTGACTCCATTGAGTGAGCATGTGCACTGTGTGGCCATCACACCCAAAATGACTGAGTGAGTAGAGCAACAAATCTGCATCCAATTTTGTGTTAAGCTTAAACATTCCTCCTCAGAAACTATTCGGATGATTCAGAAGGCCACAGCTATAAGCAACTAGTGATTAGCTCCTTCATCACGACAACATGCCAGCTCATGCATCACATCTTGCCAGAGTTTTTTGGAAAAACATCAAATCACCCAGGTGACTCAGCCCCCTACAGCCCACATTTGGCATGCTGTGACTTCTGGCTTTCCCAAAAACTAAAATCACTTCTGAAAGGGAATAGATTCAGACAGGCAATGAGATTCAGGAAAATACAATAGGGCAGCTGATAAAGATCGGAACTGTGTGATGGCCCAAGGTGCCAACTTTGAAGGGGACTGAGGAATCATTGTCCTAAGTACAATGTTTCTTGTATCTTGTGTCTTCTTCAATAAATGTCTCTTTTTCATAGTACATGGCTGAGTACCTTCTGGACAGACCTCATACAGTGCCTAGAGGCTGAAAGAAAGGGAAACTTAATTTTAGATTGGAGAGGTCAGGAAAATTTGTGGCAAATTGACACTATGTGAAATGGAAACCAAAGACTGTAAGATTACTAGAGTTAGATATTAAAGAACAACATTCCAGGTGAAATGAAGAGTGAGAAATAAAGCAAATCAGAAGCAATAGTGATGAAGTTAGTCTAGAATGTTGGAACAGAAAAGAAAATTATGGTGGATATAATGTAAAAGTCAGAGCCAGCTCAGAAGTTTAAAATCAAATAAATGTCTCTAGATCCATTTGGCGATATTAGGGCACAATTAAGAATGTTTAAGTGGACTAACAGTGCAATCAGGGTGTTCAGGAATGAATGTATTAGAAGAGATGCATGTTGTGATAACTGTGATAAACTTTAAAACACTAGACACAGTATGTAAGTTCTATATTGTTGTCTGGGTAAGTGGGTTGTGATAGTAAAAGTACACAATTAGTGTGAAAAAAAGGAAAAAGAATAATTTTTTTAAATTAAGCCAATTAAATGTAAATCTAATATATAATACAATTGTGGGATGACTTTAAAATACTTTAATATGTGCATTATAAAATTTTTTTAAAAACCTGAAAATTGATGAACTTAGATCCCACCCCAGAATTTTAAAAAATAGCAAAGTAAACCTGAGAGTGTTGAGAGAAAAAAATTATACAGATAATAGTTGCTTTTTAGATTAGGATGAATTTTTAATAGTTTATTTTTATTGTGTTTTTCCATTACCGCTTATCCCCCCCTTACTCCCACTTCCACCTCCACCCACCCCCTCCCTTCTGCAATCATCACACTGCTGTTGTCCATGTCCATGAGTCCTTTTTCTTTCCTTAATCCTCCACCCCCACAAACCCTATATACAATAAAAGGGATCGACAAAATCTCATTTTGAAATGTCTGGTTAAAATGAGATTACTTTACCATAAGTGAGTAGTAAAACTGTGAGATAAGAATCAAATAACCAAAGTCAGAAAAGATAAACACTGCTAGAGGTGGTCCAAGTGTTAGGCAAACCAACAAACCAAAAGATTATATAAATAACTTTAAGCCAAAAATTAGAAAATATAAATAAAATAAATAAAATATAATTTATCAAAACTGACACAAGTAAAAATGCAAAACCTGAAATTTCCAGAACTATCAAATAACTTTAGTGTGTGTAAGCAAACAAAACTCTTCACAAATGCGCCTCTTGATCAGATGTTTCTGTCAGTTCCACCAAGTATTCAAGGAAGACATATGTATTGTATGTAATATGTAAAAATATGTCAAAGACTAGAAAAAGTATGAACATTTTTTGATTCATTATATGAATCTATTTTAATCTTGACTCAAAATATGATAAGAATAATTCAAGTAAATTTTAAGCTAGTATTTTCCCACAAACCCTAGACAAAATATAAGCACAGCAAATGCAGCAGCAAAGGCCAATTATATTACCTCAGGTTGTGCCATGTTTATCACAGGAATTCAAGGTTAGTTTATTGCTTAAAATTCAATAAATGAAGTTATTACTTTATGTATAAAAGGTATATGATAAAATTCATAATCAATGCATAAAATCTCTTTGTAAACTAGAAGTACTATGTAATTTCCTCAGCCTGATAAAAGGTATGTGTAAGAAACTTAAAAGAAAAGTATTAACTAAATATTAATGTTTTCCTAGAGACTGACCACAAGTTAAGGGTTTCTACTTTCACCATTTCTATTTAATGTTAATGAAGAATCTAGTAGTCTAACATCCAAGAAGAAGAAATATATACACACACATACACACACTTAACATGTTCAAGTTTACCAAGCATATAGGATTTTAAATTAATATCTAAAAATTAACTGTATGTCTATATATAAGCTCAATGAGTTAGAAGTAAAAGAAAAATGACTACTTAAAATAGCATTAAAATATCATGTACCTAAGAATAAATTTATGTGAAGATTATGAAATATTTATATTAAAGTGTATAAAACTTCATTGGCATTAAAGAAGACTCAGTAAAGGTAGAGTTATTCTCTATCAGTGAACTGATGTACTCAGTGTTTAAGCGATGTTAATTTTTTTCCAAATTGCTTTATAACAACAGAATTTACAATATAACTATTATGAAACTTAACAAGCTCTGTGTGTCTGTGTAGGAATTTATAAATGTGTAAGAAACATTAAAGGCAAAAATCATCTTAATAATAGTCTAGTCAAATTTCCCTAGAAAGTAGTTTGAAGAAAAAAATTTAAGTACTACTGTAATTCTTTATTGTAAGTTTGCATTGCAGAGAAGAAAAAAATGATTTGAAGGAGAAAAATAATGAAAAGCAAATATGATGCATTCTGAAGCTGGCCACAGCTTCACAAGGAGACATAGCTAGTTACTTGGCCATACAGAATATCTCTGAACATGCTGTTCAAAAATACCATGCTTTCAAAGTCCACACAGTGGAGAACTGAGAAGGATTTTATCTATCAACTCCCTCCCAGCTTATTTCTCCCATTGGTCATTGGTCAAACTTAGTGCCATGAAAATATAGCCTGGTCCTTTTGGCAGGTAGTGGGAAAGCATTATCTTATGCCCTACCAAATGGTACCTACATCAGAATCTAGATAGTGGGAGAAGCCAGAGACTCCAGGTGTTGATCTCCAGTGGTGAACTTAGGTGCCCCACACAGGTCAGTCACTTGCAACGAAGTAAAGTTGGAGCAAGCATCTCAGGGCCCAAGGAACAGATGTGACTGATAGAATCCAAGGTGGAGTGTAAGTTAAATACAGTACAACAACATGAGAGGAGCTTTACCAGATATCAAGACTTCATATTAAGCCTAGTGATTAGAATCCTACAGTAATGGAACAGGCAAGTAATCCAAAGGACCAAAAACCAAGGCCCTGAAATAAAACCAGACAGTTATGGGCATAATTTATGATAAGATAACTTTTGTGGTATTATAATCCACATATTAATCTGGGTACAAATTACAATAGTATTTGCTTTATTTTTTAAACTGAATTTGTCAAATTGACTTTGTTAAATTGTGTGTTTGAATGTTATATTTAATTAAAAAATAAAACAAATACAAATGCCCCTGTCAAAGTTATGCACTGACATTTGCATCAGAACCACTTCTAAATTTTAAAAATCAACTTGTCTAGTATACAATACTGATATAGTATACTATATCAAAATTATTGCGGGATTTTGATTAGGTGTGTACTGAATTTATAAATTAGTTAGGCTAGAAGAGACATTTTAATAACATTAAGTCTTCCAATCCACCAACCCAGTATATCTCTCCATTTATTTGGGTCATTTTTTATTTTTTTCATCAGTGTTTCACATTTTCACCATGCAGGTGCTTCTTAGATTTTGTTAGACATATACCTATTTCTTGGACCATTCAGGCTTCTGTGACCAAACACCACAAAGTGGGTAGTTTATAAACAACATGAACGTATTTCTTACAGTTCCAGAGGCTGGGAAATCCTCAGTCAAGGCACCAGCCCAGTCGCATCGTGGTGAGGGTGGGCTTCTGGCCTCCCTGCCAGCACCTTTTCACTTTGTCTTCACACAGTGAAAGGGACAAGCAAGCTTCTGGGGCTTTTTTCTCCTTTCTTCTTTTTATTAAATAAAAACACTAATCTCATTCATAAAGATTCTGCCTTCATGACCTAATCACCTTCCAAAGTCTCTGCATCCTAATTTCATCACCTTGAGGGTCAGGATTTGAATATACAAATCTTAGAAGGACACAAACATCCAGATCATTGTACTAAGTATTTTATTTCTTTGTGTAGTTATTATTATTTTTGAAATTTTGAATTCCAATTTTTCATTGCTGCATGAGATAGGCAATTGATATTTATATTTTGAGCTTATGGCCTGTGACCTTGCTAAACTCACTTCTTTTAGGAGTTTGGTTTGTGTGTGTGTGTGTGTGTAAATTCTTTGGGATTTTCTTAATAGACCTGTTCTTTATGAATAGTAACATATTTCTTTATGTTCTAATTTGTTTCAATGAACCCTTGAAAAAGCAATTTTCATTGGGTATCTGAACATGTTCATTTCAATATTAGATTAAAAGAAATTAAAATGACCTTTTAGGGATTCCCTAAAGAGTGTTTAATTTGACATAAATGTCAAATGCTAACCATAAAGGGCTATTCTGTTAAGACCGAAGCAGAGTATCTTGGCCAGTTAAGAACCTCCATGAAAATAGAGGTAACAAAACTTTTTGGAAATTATTTACTAGACAGACCAGCAAGGTGCCTTTGCTTTTGGGTCTTGTTATCTTGATAGTTTCTGTTATTTTTTTATATTTAATTTGCTTACAGACCCTTATATTTCAAGGACATCAGTTATTTCCTTACTGATTAGACTGTGAGACCAAAGCAGGTTAGGTGACCGACGATTTGTTCATTGTAGACATTCCCTAATGTAGCCCTAACTGTCCCACATCTTGAAAAAAATTCTCATCCCCATACTAACTAGCATTTCATCATCCTTGAAATAAGATGATATATATTTTAAGAAAATACAGTTCCCACTATGACAAATCACACTAAATATTTCTATGAATGTTAATGCTAATATTTATGGTTTAATGAATATGAAACTCCACTCATCAATTTTTCCTGTTCTATCGCTTTCCAAGTCAGGTCATCTAATTTTTAGAGCCCTCCTCTTGTAAACTGGTATTGCAACCTCTTGTATTGCAATATCTAATTATAAAAATACATAAAATATCTAGTGAATCCTCTACATGGCAACCTAGAAAATTTAAATTTTTCTTCACAGAATCTTTGTGCATATACATTGCTCTGAAAATCTCCATACAAGTTATCAGAGGAAGAGCTGGCATTCAGACAAATGTATCTGCTATTTATCACATCTCATTGAGAAATAAGCTTCATTAAACCCTACTGACTTTGCCTTCCAAAATTTTCCATCTTGTTCACCTCTTCCCACCTCCTGTGGGAAACAGCTAAACAATATGTTCATTCTTAAGATTCCTAAAAACTCAGCAAGAAATGAAAATCCAAGGTTTTCTGTAGCTCTAATTCTGATTTAGGAGATGGAAAAGTTTTGTTTTGTTTTGTTTTGTTTTGTTTTTCATACAGATTACTTCTCACCACAGGATGTAGAAGTTCATTTCATTTACCTGACATCATTAAACATAGTGAAAAAAGTAAATAGGGAAAAGATTCTTTAAATGATTGTGCAGAATATGGAAAGGAGGTCCTGGTATATAATGAAGTGAAAAAATAAGGATATTATAAAGCAGTATGTGAATTGTCGTCATGTTCTATAACACACATGTGTTCCCAAGTCTGTGGGGAAAATGCATTTCAATAGTAACATGTTGTTGCTGGGTGGTGTGACATGACCGGAGAATTTTATTAACTTCATTTTGCCTCCCTATTTTTAAATGTCTATAATCACATATAGTTTTATATAAAAATAATAAAAATTGTCCAAGTGATCAAATTGTTAAATTTACTAGTTTCTGCATATTTGCATGGCCAAAGCCAAAGCCACACTGGGTGATCAAAGTGCACTGGGCAGTAAGTCAGGTGACTGGATTCAAACTGTGTTCTTACTATGTGAAGAGGCATTCAATCCTCCTGAGCCTTGGGTTTCTCACAGGCAGAAAGAAAATAAAACAGTCTCCTGTAGTTTCTAGATTATGAAAAGAGTTTACATATGCAAAAATACTCTGAAAGCTCAACTGCTATGTAAATACTTATCATTGTTTTGAAATAATTATTATTTTGAGGTTTTTATGCTAGATTAAATTTTCTTAGATTAAGACTTTAAGCATACCGCAGGTTGGTTTGTATATTTGAAAGAAAAATAATTAAAGTCTATGTTAAAATGCAGAAAACTTTGTGTAACGAGGCTTTAGTTAAATCCTTAGTGGAACACAGTATGTTCTATAAAAATTATAAATATATTCCTTTGTTTTTTTAAATCCTAAGGATATTTTCAGAAGTTTTTTCTAGCATTGATATACATTTTTATAGGGATTATGTGAATGAATAAATTTATTCCAAAGCCATATGCTTTTAAAACAAAAATAAGTCAGAACAATTTAGACTTTTATACGATTTCAGGTTAGCAAAAAAAAGTATGAAAATTTGAAGTATATTCTCAAATTTCTTCAAAATTGTTATCTTAGAAGATAGCTATCGCGTTCTTCCACAGCCACGTTGCCTGGTACTACGGGACAGAGCTGGGCCATTTGTATAACATTTATGTGTTCACTTCCAAGTGACTATGAATATATTATGTAACCAACATTGGTTTGTAAGTGTTTAGAAAAAAATGTTGGTTATACCTAGAATGTTTCAATATTGTGTCTATTTAAGCTTTTAATATTCTAGATCTACGGCAAAAATTTCCTGCTTTCTGATTTTATGCTTTTTTTCTCCTAATTATTAATTGCTTGACAATATGCACTTGCATCCGCAGGCACTAGAGTACTTTACTAAGTTTATGAACAAAAAGGAACAGAATAGGATGTGACTGCCATTAATTAAGTCACAGGTCTGAAACAGTCAGATTTTCCTGTTTAATTAAGGCAAAAACATGTTTGTAGTCTCTTGATGCAGCACTTTATAAAACAGAGCTAGTTCTCCGACCCATCATTCACCTCTCTGCAGAGCATACATGTAACCCTGTGTTAGCTGTAATGTGGGTTCTACTTACTGGTCTGGGACCAAATCTAAATCCTTTATGCAAAGGAGAGCTGTGCTAAAAGCAGGCCTTTGAGGATTCCCAAACCCGTAGGAGGATGTTTGTGTACTTTGTAAGCATTCTCAGTACAAGCCCTAGTCAGCAGTATTTTATCAGATTCCCACCAACTGACAGATTGAGAGCTGGGTTTCTTGATGTTTACACAAATTTAAATCAATTCAATACACTAAGTAAATATTCCTTTCCACCTTGTAAACAGTTCTTTCTGATTAAGATCATATTCTTAACACAACGTAAAGGTGATAAATGCTATTTTTCTGTAAGGTAAAATGGTGAATTGTTCCCTCACCCACCTCTATCTTTAACTATTTAGCAGAATCTTTATGATGCAAAGTACTGTTCTCACTGTCCTGAAACCCTTCACCTGCACTAATTTTTACCCTTTGATAATGTGGCATTTGATTCACCTCATGCTTAAAATAGAGATGCAATGAAAAGGAACAAACATGGTTACAGCTAATTATCCTACTTGGGCATTTAAGCATAAAGAGACTTCGTGACTTAAGGGAATAAAGAAAAGTGCCAATGAAATCTTTGAATCACAGCCTAATTTTACTTGTTCAGAAATTTTTGTTTACAGAAATTTTCTCAAATGTCATGCTCTGTTCAAAAAGGAAGACCTTCTTACTTTTCTCAGACATATCCCAATTCCATTTCTTTGCAATGCTGTGTATTTACTTCTCTTCATGTTAGAATGCATGGCCCCCAATAGCATCAGCAAGGCAGGTGTGCAAAAGTGGTTAGCAGCTCATGAAGGAAAAAGGATGAGCATTCATACCTGCATTCCCTGCAAGTGACTGGCACTTAGCAGAATAAATGAATTCATCGTAGTTCATTTGAGTTGAAAAATCCAATAGTGCCTCTTGTACTCCAGGGATATTACAAACTGTTCAAATTTAACATATGTATTTTCTGTATGGCTGAACTCAGCTTAAAGCTATTTCATATACTTAGCTTTTCATCAATATGTACTCACACTTTTTAGTTGTAATTTTTATTTAAGTTTTTCCTCAGATTGTGCCTGCTCAGTTTATTCATTGGCAATTCTACCAGTAATACTGGTTTTATAAATTAATCATATTTTCATAAAGTTTTAGATGGTTTTAATAGATTCTTCTGAATCATAGCATTTCAACTCTCAAGTTTGACCTTCTATAACTATCTAAAAATTATTTTTGTGTGCTCTGCTCAAAATCTTTTTTCTAAGCAATTTTGGTAAAATTTTACAACTCAGTGGAATGCAAACGTGAGTCAGAGACATTTTTCTTGTTGAACTTTCAAAATGAAGCTTATCCATATTATTAGTATTCCATTTGCAAAAGGAGCCCTACATCTAACATGTATTTCTTTAAATAGAAACTAAATTTCTATATAAAGCAAGAACAGGTAAGATATGCATTCTGTTCTTCAGCCTTGGAAATTTTGTACTTAATCAATGATATTTTCAATGACAGAATTTTTGAAAATTTTCCTAACACCATGTCCTACACATCCTGATAAAATAGAAAACATGCTTCCTATAAAGAGCTGTTTGAAACATGGCTAGCAAATGGAAGAGTTTATTTTCAACTTAAAGTATCTTCTATCAGATGTTTGCTACATGAAGGCAGCCAAGTTTCAAACCTCAGGTTTAGGAAGCAATTGTTCTTACTCACCCTTTGAATTACAACTCATGAAGATACAGTTTTCTTAGACATCGGGATACTAGTTTAAGTATGTGGTCTTCACCTCTTCCTCCTGACATGCACAAGTGGTATCATGAAATAAAAACTGTGTTACATACTGTAAGTGATACAAAGATGGCTTTCCTTAGGTAATATCCTGTAAACAGAGGCCATATAGAGAGAGAATACGTACGCAGTGGGGGATATAGAGAATGCCAGCAAAGTGCCAGAGAGTCTGGGGAAGACAAAAGAGGAATCTAATGGTCATCATCTTGGAGTTATCTGAACTTAGTGGTGAAGAATGAGTTGGGAACGCACATTGTGGCAGGTATGCCAGAAGAATCTCATGTTTAAAAGAAGGAGCTGTTGTAAAAAAATCACAGAGATGTGGAAGAATCATGAACCACATTCAGAAAAAAAAAAAATAAGGAGCCATGCAGTTTAAAGAAAACATAGCACAAGAGGAGTTGAAAAATAAAATGACTAAATAACATGCAAAATAATATTCTTTTTGTAAATTAGGTGATAAAAATAACAACATTACATATAAATACCTCTATATGGAATACATCACACATTAGTGCAGAAAAATGTGGTGGAGAGAAAGGAAAGGCTTCATCTGAAATAGGTCAGCTGATTAAACAGTATTTGGAAAAACCTTGGTTCACAAGCCTGAACAAAAAGTTCATTCTGTCCAAAGCAAGGGGAATGATGGGATGCAACAAAGGAGAATGAAAGGTCTGAAGATAGCCTGGTACTTTGCCACAGAGTGGAGCAATGCATGGAAATGTGGAAAAGAGAGAAGAAAGTGAAGGACAGAATAGTCCAGAGCAGCAATTTTCAACCAGTGGGCCACAAATATTTTTAAAACATGCAATACCTGATTATTGATTCAGGGGCACTGACCTCTTTTCCCTTAGATTGTCAAATTTTAAAAAAAAATGACAACATCCAACACAACAATAGCTGCCTAGTATGAATGAATCAAAATCATGCTATTTTTGTCAGATTGGCCAAAAATATAGTATTTTTGGAATGTCACAGAATTTTAGTTATTAGTTTATGTGTGCCTTGAGATGAAAAGGTTGAAAAATGATTGTCTAGAGTAATACCATCAATTCTACACACACTAAATCATCCACTACAGTTAGAATTAGAGAAGGAAGATTTATCAGGAAAAATTTCTTTGCAAATGACAATATTAAAAATCTGGCCCCAGTGCCCCATGAATAAATAAGGTCTGTCAATCTCAAACATTGGTTCTTCTCACAAATTATTTAAATGAACCCAAAACAATCAAGTTAAAGAGATAGGGAAAATGTTTTACCATCCAGAAAAAGAGGGTGTGATACTCTTGCTCTTTTTTGTTAGTAAATAAAGTTGTTATTGAGAAAAATGCAAGTGCAACTGTTAATTAATTAAATGGAAGAAGGTACACCTGCCCTGAAGCTTCTGTTGAATGGGACAATAAGTATTTCACAGATAAAAAAGGTCTCTAATTTAAAGGCCAGCTCCAACAAAATATAACCAGAGACAGTGAAATTAAGAACAATCTGACAGTGACCAGAGGGGAGGTGGGAGAGGATAATGGGGGAAAGGAAGAGGGGTTTTCAGGAACATCTATAAAGGACACATGGACAAAACCAAAGGGGGGTAGGATTGAGGGTGAGAGGTGGGGATGGCTGGGGTGTGGGAAAATAGTGAGGGGAAAATGGAGACAAGTGTGCTTGAACAACAATTTTAAAAAGTAAAAAAATATAAAGCCCAGCTCCAAATTTTCATATATATACAAATGTATTCATAATAATGATGTCTAACTCAGCTCTCCACAATCTCCACTGCTTTTCACAATCAGTAAGGGGATTGCCTACAACTAGAGCAGCCCTCCCCACACTCTCACCACCTAAACCGATGTGAAATTTTTCTCAGCTTAAAATAAGGTGCCAAAGGGGAAGAATCCTCAGAACCTCCACAATTCAGAATACAATTCTGGGAGTGCATATACTATCAAATGTTCAATTAATAGAAGATAAAAATTAAATATTTCACACATGTAAATATGTGCTCAATTTTTCACAAATGTGAAGTTTCTGGTAAGGACTTATTTAAAAGCACAATAAAAATCTAGAAAAACATCACAAACATCTCACTTGCATCATCTTGTTCAGCCGAAGCAGTATTTAACTTTTAATTTATGCTAACAATATCTGTGAATCCCTAAACATGTGAATACAGGAAACCTTCACTAACTGAAGATGGGGGGGAGGAAACACTGCCATGAATACAAATAACTCTAAATCATATAATAATTTTAGAAGAAACAAGTTTTCCAACTACTATGTTTTAGACACAATGATATAAATTGTCGCATCCATGTGAACTAATATCATGTTATATCCACACATGACATTAATATATATTTTTATCTGATATTTATTTTGTTTAAGAAATTTCTTAAAATGAGTACCAAACAGTGCCTTTTATATGTCACAAAGAGCTGTGTCTCTCTGAGGAATTGCTATAGATACACTAGTATGATTACTACACTATGACAGGGTGAATAATATAGATTCCATGAATGAAACATTAAAAACATAGCTGTACTTGAACAACAATAAAAATGTGAAAATATACAGGTAATGGTTGCACTTTTAGTATTTTAAAATTATGTGTTTTCTTTTCTTTATATAGTTGTTTAATTAATGAAATTAGATTTGAGGAGTGTGCTAGTCCAAGGAAAGAAGAAACATTACATAAGCTGCCATCTATCAGAAAGGATAACCGAGTAATGGGTATCTTCCAAAAGGTTTCAGTAATCAGGAGTTCTGCAAGCATCAGAAAAGCCCTTGGTTTCTTAACTTAAAGACTGAGAAGATTGGAGATTGAGAATAAACTCTGACTTTAAGATAGTCTGCAGGTTAAAACGAACACTGATGCCAAACCACCTAAGTTTAAACCCTGGTTCTGCCAGTTACAGCTGTGCAGCCTTAGGCACAGTGGCCTTTGAAGCCACACTGGAGTCTGAGATAGAAGAAAAATGTTTCCTCATACACACTTATCTCCCATATTTTGAACCAATGGAGAAAGTTAGTGTAAATGATTATATACACACATTTTATATATATGAATATATACAGATATACAGATATATGTATATATAAATATATGTGTATATGTAAATATATGTATATATATGAGCTTAAGTGCTTATAAAGTCTGTCCAGAAAGGACCCAGACTTTTAACATTAAAAAATGGAGACATTTATTGATGAAGATACAAGAAACATTGTATGTAGGACAATGGCATCTCAGTCCCCTTCAAAGAAGGCACCTTGGGATCTCACACAGTTGTTCCACCATTATGACCTTCTTGAGGAAATCTGGTGCATTGGTAGGGGTTTGAATCAAGTAATTAGCAACTGAAACATTATGTCCCTTCTGCTCTGGTAGCAAAAGCTGTGGAACAAATTTTGTGATGACATGTTTCATGCCAAGATCCTGCATCAAAATCTCGGACGCAGGAGTTGTGGCAATCCCCAGGTCAGCTTCTAGTTCTCCCACCGTCAGTTGCTGATCTTTGTTGATTGCAGCCTACACACATTCAACATTCTCAGGTGTTCTGCTTGTTGCAGGCCTTCCAGAATGTGGATCACTTCCAACAGATTCTTGACCATCTTTCAAGCATTTGTGCCATGCTTTTATTCATGCTGCACTCATTGTACCATCCCTGAGCCTTCTGGATAATCCAAATAGTTTCCATGGAGGTATGTTCAAGCTTAATGCAAAATCTGATGCAGATTTATTGCTCTACTTGCTCAGTCATTTTGAATGTGATGGCCACATAGTATACATGCTTATTCAATGGAGTCTACCACCTCCACTGTACCCTTCACTGTACTAGTCACTGTACTAGTCACTGTACTGTTCACATATGCTCCTTCCAGTTCACTCTCCTTGGCTGCCAGGTTACATTAATGTCACCAAGCTGCACATTATATTAATAATGGCTGGACTTTCCCCAGACAGACCTTGTATATTTGTGTCTATGGATAGGTATGGATGGATGGATAGATGGATAGATAGACAGACAGACTTGAGGTAGAACTCACTCAGGGCAAAGATTAGGATAGGCTGGTTATAAAGAGACAATATACTTCTTAACCTGATGATAACATGTCTAAGAAACAAATTATAAGTTATTGAATTTTCACAGATACCTTTTTAATATTTTAAGTACTTATGATGCACTAATTAGTATTATTATAACCGAACAAAAAAAACCCCCCAGAAGTTTGGCTGCCTGTTGCCACAAAAGCCATACTGGTGAGGCAGATGCTCATGCAAAAGGAAAGAGGTTTTATTCAGGTGCTGTGTGATCTAAGTGAATGGCAGATTCCTGTCTCAAAGGCCATCTCCTCAGCAAGACCAAGACAAAAGCCAGCATCCAGAGTTCCTGTTCCATTTTAAACTACAGCCCTTTGGAGCTCACAGGTGTCTGCTAAGTGGTCATAGTTCCTATCCAGGTAGCTCAGTTTGCTCCCAGCTGCTGTTCATTTCAGTCTCCCACCTGGAGTCTGCATGTGGAGCCCACATGGTAGCATGCTTCCAGGCAAGAGACCATGCAAATGGTGGGCCAGTGCATCACCAAGTGGGCAAAAACAAGAAGAAGCTCTCTGCTGGAGGCCATAGGTCATGTGGCTGCTAAGGCCTCATGGCCCATGGAAAGCATGGGTGAGTGCACTCTGTGAGTGTAGGTCACAAACAGGAGTGAGCCCAGAGCCAGAGAGAGCCCCTTAGTTCTCCTGGAATTATATTAGCTTGAGTGTGGGATGGGCCAGGTGCTTCTTTAAAATGACCAGTCAATTTCCTAAACTTTCTATGCTTCAGGTGGGTCCACCTCCCAACAAATCCCTTCTTTTCCCAGGCTAGACTGATAGTATCTTTGGTCCAGAACCAGCCCTTACACCACTTTGACCACTATGATGCATGTGCCTGCCCTCCCCATAACCCACCAAAATCTAGTACAAGAGGGCAGGGGGGCTTCTTCCTCTACCCAATGGTCTTGCAAACTTTTTGCACTCTTAGTGTAAGAACCTGCTTCTGCTGCCATCTTGGCCAATGGAGGAGACTCCCTAGCACTCTGGACAGACTGTCTACCAGTAACACTGTGATGTAAAGATGTGAGGATGTAAAAACAAGAAAATGACACACTAAAAGGAGGTGGTCAGGGTCTGGCATCTCTGTGGACTAGCTCCTTCCCCTACCCCCAAGCAAACCTGGCTCAGTGACATCAGAGCCTGGCTATGCATCTGTACAGGAATTAAAATTAGCAGGGAAAGCAGTTCCTGTGCATTTATGACATGATTATCAGGATGACAAGAACACTTAGTGTGATGTTGATGAGATACTATTTTCTAACAGCTCTACCAGAGAAATGTATTATTCTTAAGAATTTAGATAGAAATAAAAGTGCTATTTATATTTTCTGGCATACCTTATTTCTTTATTTTCTGAACTTTCAATAGCAGAGTTTCTTTTCACGAATATTCTAATCGGCTTGGAGATTTCAGACACAGCAGAGAGTTCCCAAAAATGGCAATACCTGAGTAGATTAAAACAACAGATATCTGCCTTTGGAAGCAGGAGAAACTTCTATTTTTCACAAATAGTTCTGGTGCAAACTGGGTTATTCATATCAAGAGCCCTAAAGAAAGAAAAGCTGTTATGTTTTGCCTCCATATTTGCTCTTACACCAGCCTGCGTTTTCATTCTCTGGCTGTTCTCTCACTAATTGGTTCATTTAAATATATGAAAAATGTATGAACTAACCTTGTGAATGACTGAATAAATGAATGACCCATTGACAGAAAGACGTAAAATGTCTGATATATTTACTTATTCTTGACACCCTCAGTTAATCTTCCATGGCAATAAAACTTGCTCAATGGAAAGACAATTTTTGGACTGACAAAAATAAAATTAGCCTAAAATGTCCCTGGAACATTTCTTAACTGGGAAAAATGTGCCAACTTGAGGAAACATTTTTTTCTGTCAAAATATTATTAAAAGAAATGACAGAACCAACCAATAATAAAACACTGTACAATTTTAAATGATTGAATAAATTTTCTGAATATATAAATGTGTACTGAAGATGGATACAAAAAAAGTACTTTTAAATATTCAATTATAATAGTCATTTATATCAGACTGACTCAGTACAGATTATAAAAGACATGTACCCTAGTGATAATGTCTGGCTCTGTTTCTTACTCTTTGAGGCAGATAATGACTTGAGGTTTTAAAACATATGACATTACCTTGTATCAGTCATGTCTCCTAAATGGTTACTTTATGGACATTGGCAAATAAAGCACATTTTATCCTCTAAACTCACTCAAAGTTTATATATATATAAGTATATATGTATACACACACACAAACTTTCCATGTGGCACACATATAATGAGAACAAATCTAAGATAATCATATAGTAGGAATAAATAAAAAATAACCATCTGTCTTCAATTAATTTACAGCCCAAAAGAGGAGACCCCAGGTGATTCCAAGGCTACCTGGTATGTGCTGTGATGGCACCTAGTAAACACCTGGTGTGCAATGGGAGGGTAAGGAAATTTCCCCTGGTGTATGTGGTAGCTAGAAGAGTCATAACAAATGAAAATCTAATCATGATCCTGGTTAATAAATAAATACGAGTATGCCAATTTTGCTGCCTGTTATGACTACAGTGGTTGCCCCAGGGCACCTGTCCAAGTTACAGCTCATGGCCCAGGTGAAGCTGTCTCCTGGACTCCACCGTGGCACCTGAACTGGCGCTGCAGGACAACCTCTAGAATAGCGAGAAAAGAAATCAGTCACATGGGTGCTGTTTAAAAGGGAGAGTAAAACTGTCAGCAGTTTCAGCTGAATTGAAAGGCTACCTAGAGACACCCTAGAAGCCTTGGTGTGCAAGGGTCTGAAGGGACACCTTCCCTCTTGAATAAAACTTCAGGGATTTTATAGATGATACTTTTCAAACTATGGATCTGAGAAGCCATTATTTTGTATATGAACTATATTTAACTGCTCATCTGGAACTGATGAACTAAGGTGAACTAAGGCCTGTGAGTCAACTCCATCTGGTTTACCATTGCTTTTCTAAGTAAGATTTTATTATAACATTGCTACACCCGTTCATTCCTCTATATATTTTCTACAGTTACCTAGTTGCAACAGGAACCCATGGCCCATGGAGCCTAAAATATTTCCCATCTGGCCCGTTTTAAAAAAAATTCATAGACTCTCTGACTTAAAGTACTCTTACCATATATATTTCAAATTAATTTAACAAGAAGTATTACTTAAGATGATTTCCAAGGTATATTATTATTATTAGCCACTTGACACCATAATAAAAATAATAACTTTTTATTAGCAAGATTCCTGTCTTTTCTAAGCTGGAAAACAGTGAATTAAGTCTTCATATCTCCTAACTGCAGTTTTTTTCTATTAGTATTAATATTCTAATATTCTATTGAAAGTTATAATTCACATTAGACACATTCTCAGTGAATTGGTTTCTGACATGGACTTCTGATAGTCCAACTAAAGCCAAGTCTTATTGGAAACTAGCTATAGCTATTATATATTGGTGCCATGCAAACCAGAACGCTGTGGGTTACGTTCATCAAAATAAAATTAGTATTTGCTGCCTTAGATCTTTCCACAGATACATGTGAAATATCGCCAGTAAATCAATTTGCGAGTAGGCCATTTAATTATTGTCGCAGTTGAGAAGAGTTCATTACATTTGGACATTTTTAATCAGATCATTTTTTCCCAGACAAGTTATCTCTAACAGGAGCCTAGGAAAACATTTTAACATTAGGAATATAAAATGAACAAAAGTTAGCCAGTGCTTCTGCAGAGCTGACCCGTTTACCCCCCACGAGGCAGGCTTGTCGGTCAGATGATCCGTGTCTCATCATCTCCCCTCCGACACACGCAGAGGTCAGCAAGGTAACTGCTCCAAGTTTCCGAGGCAGTCTGCGGTAATAAACATCACTGTTTTATCACTATAGTGAGCTTAAAGATGGGCTTTGTTTAAGAAATCTCAAGCTGATCCATAGTAGAGCTATACTAACCTGAACACTGCACGATGGAAGGCAAAGCTGGTGGGAATTAATCAATCCAACCTTCACCCAGTACAGAAATTGCTTCACATACTTATTTAATAAATAGGAAAATTGTTTCTTCTGTTACCAGTAGTAACAGAAAACATTTTTTTTTTAGTTACTATATGTGGCAACTATTTAATCCTGGTTGTTCATATTAAACTGGCTATAAACAGATGAAATAGTTTTAAGGCAGTCATTTTATTAAGTTCTTAAACTAAATATCACAGGAATAATATTAATACTCTGCAAATAGTGTCACCTTATATTTTCACAATAATTTAATAAAATTAGTATTTTTATAACATACCATATACATATGAAAAACATTATATATGAAGAAATTAGTTATCTTCTTCCATTTTTCTTTCATAAACGCTTTCCATCCAGAAGATGTATGAAAATCTTCGACTCTCTTTTCTTTTTCAAACCTTAGCCATCCTTTAATGCTTAGAGTTCAAGCCTTTGCAGTCTTGAAATAGTCATGCTAATGACATTAATTCTTCCTTTTGGGGACACCTAGAGACCTATAGTTTGTACTAATCAGTTTGTCACTGAATCACAATTCATCCTGTATTTTCTAAGTGCTTCATGTGTATTAGTCTAGTTTCTCCAAGAATATAGCAAACATTTTATTTACTATTATCTCACTTTATTTTATTATTGTCTTTGAAGCATTCTGCAATTTAAAGGAGGAATTGACTGAAATTTAAGAAGACATACATCAGATGGTTTTAGGTGGCAATGGGAGAGTTGCCCGTGGTTCAATCTCTCTTTGTTAGAGTAACTATGTTTATACATTATTATTTTCCATTTTTGTTTTCATTCAGATGTACTTGGTCTTCCTCTCAACTTTCAGGGATTAGTTACAAAACATGTCATTGTGCTTCTTAGTGGCAGGGAGACAGGATAATGGTTGAGTTTTGTTTCATATTGCCAAGAAAACTGATTGTGTGCAAGGTGTAAAAGAAACACTTCCCTCATAAGAGTAAATGGAGTTGCCATTTAATAATTAATCATAGTATCATATTCATGATGTCTCATGGCCACAAAAGATATTTCATATGTTTTTCCTTGCATTTATACTTTGTTGTTGCTTAACACCACTAACATCCAGAGAAAAGAGAATCAACTACAATGAGTTAGTACCTCACATTTATTATTGAAGAAACAAAAGGTAACAAGTGTTGGTATGGATATAGAGAAACTGGAATCCTTGCACAATGCTGGTGGGCATGTAAAATGGTGCAGCCACTATGGAATACAGTATAGAGTTTCCTCAAAATAATTCAAATTAGAGTTTCCATATGATCTAGCCATATGACCACTTCTGGGTATTTACCAGATAAAATTGGTTTCAGGATCTCAAAAAGATACCTTCACTCTCCTAATGTAGCATTATTCACGATAGTTAAGTTATAGAAGCAACTTAAGTGCCAAGTGACAGATGAATGGATAAAGAAAATGTGATATATGCGTGTAATAGAATATTAATCAACTTTAAAAACAAGACAGTCCCACAATTTGTGACAACATTAATGAACTTGGAATACATTATGCTAAGTGTAATGTCAGTTGTAGAAGGGCATCACTGCATGATTTGACTTCTATGAGGTACATAAAATAATCAAACTCATAGAATAGAGAGTATAATAGTTGTTACCATAGGTTGGATGGGGGGAAATAGGAACACGGTGGGTTTTTTTGCAGTTATACAAGATGAATAAGTTCTAGGCATCTGCTTCAAAACAGTGTTTGTAGTCAACAATGCAATGGTGGGCATGCTAAAACTTAAAAGGGTAAGTCTTATGCTAAGTGTTCTCAGTCCTTTAAAGATGATGGATTTATCAACTACCTTGATTTTGGAGATGGTATAACAGGTGTACCCATATGTCTAAACTCAGCAAAATGTATACATTAAATACATGTAATTTTTGTATATTTGGAATTCCTTAGTAAAATTAGAGAAAAGGATGTAAATAAATTTATTGTCTAAGATTACAGACATTTCTGGCTTTGAATTCTCAATCTTAGTAGCACTGGCAGTACTTGAATTGTTTATCTAAAGGCTAATGAACAGCAGGAATGAGTGAACTGTCAAAGGCACAGTTTTTACTTAGAAAAAGTAGCAATGGCAGACTCCACTAAAATAAGTTCCTTTACATGCAAAAGAAAAGCTTCTAGGTACACTTGACCTGGTTTCTAAAAATTTGGCTCCAAATAGAAAACACTTTGATTGTGTGCATTTCTATTTCTATTTTAGACTCACAATAATGTTTCTATAATTGTAACTTCCATTTTAGGGCTCTTAGAAATTTCCATGCACATTAGCCATCTTGTTTCTGGCATAACAAGTAGGATTTAGTTAAATAAAATAGTTATTTTTAATAATTTGTTTTAGATATTTAATACACAGGAACTCTATTTAAATTCCATGGTGCGGAGCACTTAGTGGATTGGGAATATTAAAGGAAATACCTGTCTAGTAATGGAAGGGATTCCCATGTAATATCCCTAACACATTTTCATCTGAAGTCTGTCTGACAATGTTCATGTTTAATTTCTATTTTTTTTTCTATAAAAGAAAGAATTTTATTAGAGAGAGAGAGAAACATCAATGTGAGAAGGAAATATCAATCTGTTGCCTCCCCATGTGCCCTCACCAGGGATTGAACCCACAAACCTTTGGTGCACAGGAGGGTGTTTCAACAAAGGAAGCCACTCAGCTGGGGAAAGAGAGTTTTAGTATATAAATTAAGCTTTTAAAATATAAATTTAAAGGATCACACTGATAGTACTAATTATCAATAGGAGCAAGCATTCTAATAGACAGATATCACAAATTAAAAAATATCTGGATTATAGTCCATTTTCATTGTTTAGTCTTTGATTTGTTAAATAGCAAACAAAGCCCAAAGTGAGTAGGAAGGAAATAATAAAGATCAGAGCAGAAATAAATGAAGTAGAGTCTGAAAAAGAATGAATCAAATAGCTGGTCAAAAAGATAAAGAAGATTGAAAAATCTTTATTTTAACCAGACTCATCAAGAAACAAAGAGAAAGGACCCAAATAAATAAAATAAAAAATGAAAGAGGAGAAATAACAACTGACATCAAAAATTACAAAGGATTGTAAGAAAATATTATGAATAACTGTATGCCAAAAAACAGGACAACATAGATGAAATGGATAAATTCCTAGAAACATACAATCTTCCAAAACTAAATCAGGAAGAGTCAGAGAATTTGAATAGAGGGATTACACCTAGTAAAAGTGAAGCAGTAATCAAAAAACTCCCAACAAAATCTCTGGGCCAAATGGCTTCTCACAGAGAATTTTACCAAACATTCCAAGAAGAACTATCACCTCTTCGTCTCAAACTATTTCATAAAATTTAAGAGGAGGGAAGGCTCCCAAACTCATTTTACAAGGCCAGCATTATTCTAATTCCCAAACTAGATAAAGACACTACAAAGAAAGAAAATTATAGGCCAATATCCCTTATGAAAATACATGCTTAGATCCTCAACAAAATGTTAGCAAACAGAACATAGCAATGCATCAAAAAGATCATACAGCATGATCAAGTGGGATTTATTCCAGGAATGAAAAAATGGTACACCATTTGCAAATCAATAAATGTAAATGACCACATAAATAAAATGAAGGATAAAAACCACATAATATCAATAGATGCAGAAAAGCACTTGATAAGATCCAAAACCCATTTATGATACATTCTGTCAGCAAAGCAGAATAGAAGGAACATACTTAAACATAATAAAGGCCATATGTGGCAAACCCACTGCAGCATCACACTCAATGGGCAAAACCTACAAGTGTTCCCTTTAAGATTGGCACCAGATAGGGATGTCTGCTTTCACCTCTTATATTCAACATAGTAATGGGAATCCTAGCCACATCAATCAGATAAGAAGAAGGAATAAAAGGCATCCAAGGTGGAAAGGAAGAATTAAAATCGTCATTATTTTCAGATGACATCATACTATACCTAAGTAATCCCAAAGATTCCCCCAAAATTATTAGAACTGATAAATGAATTTAGCAAAGTAGAAGGATACAAAATTAATATTCAGAAATTAGTTTCATTTTTATATGCCAATAATGAACTAACAGAAAGGGAAGTTAGAAAACAATCCCATCCACAGTTGCTACAAAAAGAATAAAGTACTGAGGAATAAACCTAACCAAGAAAGTAAAAGACCTGTACTTGAAAAATTATAAGACACTGAAGAAAGAAATTGAAGAAGATACAAATAAGTGGAAGCACATACCATGTTTATGGATAGGAAGAACTAACATCATTAAAATGCCCATACTACCCAAAGCAATCTATAGATTCAATGCAATTCCTATCAAGATTCCCATGATATATTTCACAGAACTAGAACAAATATTTCAAAAATTTCTATGGAACCACAAAAAGCCCCACATAGCAGCAGCAATCCTGAGAAATAAGAACAAAGTTGGAGGAATCCCACTACATAATATCAAACTATATTATGAGGCCATAGTAATCAAAACACAGTGGTACTGGCATAAAAAAAGACACAGAGATCAACGGAACAGAATAGAAAGCCTAGAAATAAACCCATCCCTTCATAGTCAGTTAATATTTAACAGAGGAAGGAGACACATACAATGGGCTAAAGATAGTCTATTTAATAAATGGGGAAAATTGGACAGATGCATGCAGAAAAATGAAACTAGACCACTTTTTTACATCACACATAAGAATAAATTCAAAATGAATCAAAGATTTAAATGTTAAACCCCAAATCATAAAAATTGTAGAAGAAAACATAGGCAGCAAAATCTTGAACATTGTTCATAGCAATATTTATTGGATATATCTCCCCAGGCAAGAGAAACAAAAGAAAATGTAAACAAATAGGACTACATCAAATTAAAAAGTCTTTGCATAGCAAAGGAAATCATTAACAAAACAAAAAGACAGCCTGTGGCAGACCCTTCTGTGTGGCGTGGGCCCAGCTCCCACTCAGAGATGCACAGGACCCACGCCCACAGATACGTTCCCTCGTGGGTAATCAGATTTGCAATATACTTAGGCTGTTTGGAATCTTGCTCTTTGCTAAAACCCCTTCACCCTGCAAGTACCTTGCAGGCCCAGTGTAACCGGCTGCCCATTCATTTGCTAATGTCCTTCTTCTGTGATGTAATCAGGGGCACTGGCTCCTTTGCTGTAACCTGGATAATGAGGAAGAACCATCTTGGAATGTGAGGAGATATGATTAGAATAAAGGTCTGTGATGGCGGAGGCTTCCACTTTTGCTCCTATTGAGAGAAAAGCCATGCTGTCTTCCTTATTCCTCCACCAGACATGGTAAAGTCTGTGTGTATGTTTTAATTCATCCATAATCATGCAGGCACTGCTGGCTGTCATCTGCCTCAACAACCCAGAGAATGGGAGAACAATACATCTGATAAGGGGTTACTATCCAAAATGTACAAAGAACTTACAAAACTCAACACCAAAAAAGCAAACATCCCAATTTAAAAAAATGGACAAAGGACTGAATAGGCACTTCTCCAAAGAGGGCATACAGATGGCCAATAGACATACAAAAAAAAATGCTCAATGTAACTAATCATCAGAGAAATGCAAATAAAAACCTCAATGAGATATCATCTCACACTTGTCAGAGTGGCTATCATCAATAAGTCAACAAACAAGAAGTGCTGGTGAGGATGAGGAGAAAGGGGAACCTTTGGCACTGCTGGTGAGAATTCAAATTGGCGCAGCCACTGTGGAAAGCACTATGGAGGTACCTCAAAAATTTAAAAATGGACCTGTCTTTTGATCCAGGTACCCCTCTTCCGGAAATATATCCGAAGGAACCCAAAACACTAATTTGAAAGAACGTAAGTACCCCTATGTTCATTGCAGCATTATTTACAATTGCTAAAATACAAAAGCAGCTCAAGTGTCCATCAGTAGATGAGGAGATAAAACAACTATGGACATTTGCACAATGGAATACTACTCAGCCATAAAAAAGATAATTTTATCCTTTGCAACAGTATGGATGGACCTGAAGAATATTATGGTAAGTGAAATAAGCCAGTCAGAGAAAGACAAATACGGTATGATTTCACTCATATGTGGAATCTAATGAACAAATTGAACTAACAAGGAAAAGAGGGAAGACTCATAGATGAAGAGCAGGAAGACACTGAGGGGTAAGGTTAGGGGGCTGAGGGATGGAGCAAAAAGGAAAAAGGACTCATGGACATGAACAACAGCGTAGTGATTGCTAAGGGGAGGGATGTTTAAGCAGGCTAAATGGTAATGAAAAGAAATGCAATATGGATTAAATTTAAAAAATAAAAAATTGTGTTATTTTTTTAAAAATAGCAGATGTTTCTATTCCAATACCACAATGACAGCTATATTTTCGATATGTTCTTTTTGGAATGAAACTACTTGAAAAGCACAACAAAACATTTTGGAGAAGGATAGTGAGTCAGAGCTTACTCATATGTAAGAATATTTGATAATATGAATTTTCATTTTATATTCTTTTTACTTTACTTAAAATTTTCTGTTTTCTGCCACATCATGATATATAATTTTTTGTTTGTTGAATATTATGAACACACACTAAAATATTCTTGAAATATAAAACTAGATTATATTAATGGCTCTTTCATGGTTTGAAAATAAATAATACACATTATTCAGAAAGTCTACATCTTATAATTAAATTTTTAATAACAAATAAGATACTGTAAAGTGATTTTATTATTATATAAATGTATAAATTTATAAGACAACTGTAATTTCATTAGACAGTTACATTCCTTTTAAGAAAATCTCTTTAGCTAGAAATTATTTAAACCAATAGGAATCTATACTATTTAATTTGCAAGTGAAAAGCAAGGAATCAGTTCAGACTTATATACACATGATCAAATTATCTGTTCATAAAAGTGAATATATTCTGGTAGAAGAACATTGCAACTTTTCAATATCAGTCTAGTGGAAATTGTAGCACTTTTAACTTGTACCTATAAAACTCTGTAGCTTGTCATTAGCAAATACAGGGTCTGGCAGAAGTAAAGCCTGCTTGAGTGTGGTTGGTAGCGTAATAATTCGGGTGTAATAATTTATAGTTTTAATTTTAACATTTCACCTAAAATGTCATATGGTGTGCTTGAGTGTGCTATTATTTTGTTACATAATTACATGCTTATGACTTTGTAATAAAATATTTTGTAATAAAAAAAGGGGCATTATTTGTGCCAGACCCTGTATATTAGTTTCTATGATTGCACAGTGTCTGGATTAACATTATTCATGTTTTATTGCCATTTACCAAAAAGCAAAAAGTTTTATGTGTTTGACCAGTTATTGAGTATTTGCAGTGTGCAAAACACTGAAACATGTATTACAGAATATAAAATAAAGTGAATTTGTAGAAAGTCTATTCTTTAACTGTCAATATTAAAGTGAAAAAAATCTTATTTATACCCACAAATAACTCTAATGTAGGACTATAACAAGAGAGACAATAACTTCATGAGCCAACACAGTGTGTCCTACTCAAAGATTTTTAGTATAGCTATGAGTGTTTTCACAAATTTATTTTCTCTTGCCCCTACTAGATAATGACAGCTTGCTAGGTATCAATGTCCTTGAATAAATCCATCCATTACTACTTTACACTCCCCAGGAATGAAGGGGAAATGATTCTATTTCTGTTATGACATTGGCATTGACAGAGTGGAATTTTACTTTGCCTTTTTCTCTGTCCCCAAGTCACACACATAGGGTACCCACACTATAAGCATTAACCACAATTATCTGTAGTTTAGGGAAAAGAGAGTTGACTACAGGCTAGTATGTTTCAAGTATTGTGTTAATCAATTTATCTGCTTTATTTCATTTAATAGTCAAAACATCCCATTGAGATACATATATTGCAGATGACAAAACTGAATCAGGGAAGAATAATTGCTTACTTAGGCTATCTAGAGAGACACTAGAAGTAAATGCTTGACTCATTCTGAAAACCTCTTTCAAAACTTGAGTCCCACAGTTAGAAAATATGGAGGAAGAAAAACACAGCTGCATAGGATACTATGAACAAGTAATCAGTGAGATTGCTGGTTATTTTATTTGAGGACTATAGATCTTAATTTAGTTCTGCTCTCTTTGCTTATCTTTACACTGCATACGCATCTTTATACTATGATGGTAGGTATTGAACATAACATTGCTGCCTTATCAAAATCTCATGATGGGTCTATTATATTTTTGGAGGTTGATTTGGTTTTTATAATTTAAATATTTCATGATGTCAAAAAAATCTTTAAAACTTCCTTTTCTTAGATTCTTTGTTATGGGAATCTATAATATCTCCTTCTGTACCTCCTAACACAGAGCCACAGGCTACCAGGATCTTAGCAAAAGATTTCTCAGATAAAAGAACTAGAATTTTTATTTGAACTAAATAGAATATCTCATTGAATGAATATATTTAACAGGGTAAAGGAGAATATGTCTCTTACTCTGGACAAGAGAGAATATTGATGTATATATTTTTTATTTGACATTACTTTTATTCCATCTTAAAAATAAACCAACCAATTTTCTGCTATTGACATAAGGCCATTTCCAATTATTTATTATACCAAATAATGTTATGATGAATATTTAAACACATACCTTTGAATACTAAGAATGATTCCTAGAAGGGAATACATTGGGCTATTATTTTGACATCATTCTACACAACTGGGTTAGTATGGAATATTTTTGTTTTAAGCTTGCCATTTTGATACACCATAATAGTAATGCAATGTTTTTCATTTATATTTACTCTATTAAGAGTTTAGATTTTATATATTTATTTGGTATTTGCATTCCTTTGAAAAATGTTCTTCTTCCAACCAATATTTGTCGTTGTCTCCTGGTGCTAGAGACATTGGTGGGCCCAGAGAAATATAAAATTGGTACCCTTTAGGAGCTTAACTTGTGGTTTGTGTGTCTGTCAATGGCTCTTTACTGAAGGTGTTCAAAGCACTGAGTATATATATAGCAATGAAAAAGAAAAAGTCTTTGCCCTGAAAAGAGAAAGATATTAAAAACAGAGTTAAAATGTACCTTAACAGTATTAGTTCTATGAGGAATTTAGAGTAATATGATAGAGCACAACCAGGGACAGTGAGATCTGGAGGGGAGAAGACTGCTTCATTTAAAGAGGTCTAATGAGGTAGCATTTAAGTGGAGACCTCAGAGATTAAAGAAAGGTAGCATGCTAAAATCTACCTGGGGGGACTTTGAGCTTGATTGAGAAACAATCACAAAAGATTCTGAGATAGGAGTGAATTTTCTGTGCTGGAGGGTTAGAAACACAGCCAGTGAGGCTCAAGTATGAAGAACTAGGTTGTGAATGGGAGGGTGTGGGGTAATGGGGAGGGGGGTTAGAAATGAAATCAGATCATGTAGGTTCCTGTGGGCCAATGTAAGAAATTAGATTTCTATTTTAAATAATAGCAGGAAGCTATTGGAAAATACTAAGTAGGAAAATGATAACAAAGGGGCTGGGTAATTGTTAGAAAATGGAGTAAAGTGATTAGAAACCTTAATTAAGTAGCAGATTGGTGAATAAAATGAAGACATAAAGTTTAAGATACGAGATTACTCGAAATGCTTTGACAGGTCATATATTTACAGTGTGCTCATCAGTGGTTACTTAAAGTCAAGGTGGAATTCATTGTATTTGAGGAGGGCAAGGAACTTTGATGGGACATGGGAAGTAACATTGAAGTAAGATGTGGTATTTGGCTTAGAAGGGGAGAAAAGGTGGACATAGGTGTGAGTGATGTCTTAACAGATGATGACCATGAGTGTGGTTACGTGTGCCATAGATAATTAAAATAAGGGTTCATTAAGTGATAGTGAAGATGGGTGAGGGACCAATTAAAAATACCAATATAAAATGTGAGTTAGAATACCACCTTACCTGCCTTTTCTTTAGTAAGTGGATGCCAACAGAACAAGCAGCGTCAAGCTGATACGGCTGTAGGGCTCATGTATCCTGGAATTTAGCATGTTTTATTTATATCTAGGAGCAGAGGCATGTTCGGTGATGAGACTGAAGAATGAAGGGGGCACATTTAACTAGGAACAAACAAGATTTCTGAGGTACCTTAAGAGGGCTTGGGATCGATGAGAGCAGTAGAGATGGTTCCAGAGGTGTAAAGGAATGAGTTTATGAGAATGGGGTAGTCACCTTTGATCAGGTCCTTATGCCATCAGGTACAAGACAAAAACAAATATTATTTTATAATGATCCCATGAATCTCATCTCATGGTGAAAACAACCACAGTTCTTAGTACCAAAAAGGATTCAGGGTTTTGCTCGTGTACTATTTATCTATTTTTAAAAAGTCATAGAAGCATTTGACCAGATACTGTTGAGTGCTAGAATTATAAAACAAATAAAAAAGTATCCTTTTCCATAAGAGGTTTACTATCTAGTCCAAAGAAACAGAATTTATTTTAAAGATGTATGTTGAATAACTGTATAAATTCATAAAATATTAATTAGCTTTGTTTGCTTTAAAATAAAAATTATCATTTTTAATTGTTCAAGAACTCCATGCTAAAAAAAAAAAAAAAAAGTTTTGCTAAGCAATACAGAAGTCTAGGCTAAATTCCACACTGTGTAAAGCATAGAGAAGTAAATGAAGTATACATTTATGAAAGATCATAAACAAGAGACCTTTGCATAATGAGAATTCATCTATGAATAATCTGAAATGCACCTGGATCAGGGTCCAGGTCCTTCTGACCATCCCTGCCTCTTACAATGCAATGTCCCATTACATTATTTAAGTATGGTTTGGTCTCCATTCAGAACATACTGAGGAAGATGTTTGCTTAAAACGTATGCTGGACATGTCAGAAATAGTCAGATGTTGTCAGGCACTCACTTTATGACAGATCCAGGTCATAAACATGAAGCTTGGCAAGTGCCCTATAAATTATAGCTGGGCCAAAGCCTACCGCAATGGCTCTTAATTCAGGCCAACCTTCCAAACATGCTTGCAAAAATAAAAATGACAGTTACCTAACACAGGAATGCAAAAAGCAATTCTTCCACAAATGAAATGCCAAGAAGCAATGCTAGTCTTAGATTTTTTATGAATCAGTTTTATTTTTTCCCAATGAACCTAACCAGTTACTATTAATAAAAATCCATGTTATGTTGTGTAATGCTTTTCTTTAAAGTTTAACCAACCTTGATTCTAAAGCCCTGGCACACTTTAATTCAACAAAATCTCACCTCAAAGATATGTGATACTAATGTCACTCTTTGTTGCATTTTGTGCATTGATTTAGTAATCTCTAGATTCTAAATTGAATTGTGCTGCTTTATCTATATGCTGCCTGTGAAAGGGAAGGAAGGCAAAGGTTACCATTACTAAGAAGAAGACTGTATATCTCTGCACTCACCAATTTGTATTCATTGTTCTATGTTTAGGCCAAACAAGAGACACTTCTTAGATATTTGATTCCACTGGTAATAAAGATCCCAGTATAAATCTAACATTCAAACTGGAAAAAAAACTTTAATAAATCAGTGAAGGAGTTTAGGTTTCATCCTAGAGAGTCTGGCACATGAACCTGTGCTTACCCAGCAGATTAAACTTCTTCCTGTAGATAAATGTTTATGTAAACTTACTAGAGCATCACTTAAAAGTTCTTTATAATTTGTGCAAAGTTTAAAAAGAAACCCACAAAAAACATAGAAATTTTCCAAATAATTTTTTGCTATTTTTGAAAATTATTAACATTTTCACCTTTTGTATAATTAATTGTCATGCATTTATTATACATTCTACTTGACTTTCATAATTTTTATATTCTTTCTAGGAAATAGGTGGCAGTACATTATTTCCTTCATGCTACTACGAAAAATGAACCTCTCTTTTCCTCTCCTGATGTTACAGAGTGGTTTCTACGGACAGACATGAACATTTCATAATCATCCAATTCAAAAACTCCTTAGTTAAAAAAAAATAAAGTATGTTTTAGTCAAAATAAACAATCTTTATAGGTAATTAGTATTTAATTGTATGGACAAATATGAAATAATAAAATAGTTCTAACATCAGCCCTGGTAACCCGGAATTTCCCATTCTTCAATTCTTAGCTTCAGAATTATAACTTTCCTATGGGTGGTATCCTTAGAGAGAGAAATCAGTTCATTACATAAATGGTATCTTTACTCAGGGGAATAATTTAAATAAGTGCAACACTTTTCTCATTGATAATGTTGAAGAAAGCAAATTCTGTCTTGATTCTGAAACATTTTATGTCAACATAAAACTATAAACTTTGTCTACTTTAAAATGAAGAACCTTCCAAAGAGAAATATTTCCATTAAGCTTTACCTTTTTTAATCCAACTACATAAGAACAATGATATGGGGAAATTTTTTAATAAAAGAAAGTGAAAGTAAAACAAGGATCTTATAATTCTGGCCAAGATGGGAAAACTACCATTATCACTGACAACTAGGAAACTGAAAAAAATGTATGACTAACCCTTCCAACAGTGGACAAAAATGCAGCTCCTATCCTTGAGATAAGAAATACAAATGAGATGTCCAATATAATCACCTTGTCTTTCTACCTAGAACCACAATGAAGGCAAAAGGAATCCAAGCAGAGAATAGATGTGTCCCTGAATTTAGGAGCTAGAGAATCAAGTCGGGTGGGTGGAGACTCTGGAAACTATTATGCTGAAAAAAAAAAAATAATATACACAGAAAGAGCTTCAGAAATTTGAACAGGATTTGTTTTGGGTCTCTATCTTTTCCCCACATTTCTTTTCATCATTGTTCAAGTACAATTGTTGGGTCTTTGGATGAGCACTAAGCTATCCATGCTTGAGGTTAAGCTCAACAAGGCTAAGCAAAGAAGTACCATGGAATTGTAAACTGAACAATTTCCAAAGCCCTCACAGGATAAGAGATACTCAAATTCCAACCAAGCACAATGCAGAAACTTTACTGAGGATCCAGCTTTCATTAGAGACCCAGAAAGTTACGAGTTAGTAACAGACTAAGGGGTGTTAGGGATTTCAGCTATTCTCTATATATATCCTCAGAAAAGCAAGCTAATCCACAAGTAACTTAAATTATTGAAAAACAGAACAAAATGCCCCAAAGTACCCCAAATTTTTAAATAAAAGGCAGTAAAATGTACTTGAACAATAAAAAAGAACTTTAAATAATATAAATAAATAAATAAATAAATAAAAAGCAATAAATCCAGACATTAAAAAAACTTAATATTTACAGTATCTAACATCTAATAGAATCATATCAGACATGATAAAAAGCAAGAAAATGTGATCAATAACCAGGAAAACAATCAATCAATAGAAACAAACTCAGAAGTCACAAAGATAGTAAAAGTAACAGAAAGGTACTTTTAAAAATTTTCACAAATATACCCAAGGACTTAAAGTAAATTTTAAATATAATATAATGAAAAGCAGAATATTAAAAGAACCAAATGGAACTTCTAGAGATGAAAAATGCAGTATATAGAAAAAATTTACTACATTGGTTTAATATCAAATTAGAAAATGTAGAAAATAATAAAAGATTATCCATACTTCAACACAGAGAAAATGCTTATAAAATCAACAGTATCAAGTTTCCTCAAAAATGTTAAAAATTGAATTGCCTATGACCCAGCAATTGCACCTCTGGGTATATATTCGAAGAAACATGAAGCACTAATTTAAAAAGATAAATGCATCCTTAATGTTCATGGCAACATTATTTACAATAACAGTCAATATATAGAAGCAATCCAACTATCCATGAATAATCAAGTGGATAAAAAAGCTGTGGTACATATACACAATGGAATATTATTTGGCCATAAAAAGGAATGAAATCATACCATTTGTGACAGCATGGATGGACCTAGAGGGTGTCATGTTCACAGAAATACAAGTACCATGTGATTTCACTTACACGTAATCTAAAGAACAAAATAAATGAACAAACAAAATTGAAACAAACTCATAGACACAGAGAGTGAACTGGTGGATGCCGAGGGGAGGGTTCTTGGGGAACTGAACTGGAGTTGAAGAAACTAAGAAGTATGAGTAGTTACAAAATAGTCATGGGGATGTGAGGTACAGCATAGGAAATATACTCAATAATATTGTAATAACTATGTACGGTGTCAGGTGAGTACTAGAAATATAGGGTGGGGAACATTTTGTAAAGTATATGATTATCTACTATGCTGTATACCTGAACCCAAAGCAAAATAATAATGAAAGTAAACCATAATTAAAAATTAAAATTAAAAATAAATTAATAGCATCTAGGTGACATGTAGAGGATAATACCAAGCAGTTTAAAATCCATATAGTTGGAATTATTATAGAAGGAAGAAGTGGAATATTTGAAGAAACAATGAAAAATTTATGTTCAGAGGAACAATGATAAAAATTCTATTGACTTCTTTTTAGAAACAATGCAAACTAGAAGAAAATAAAATATATGTATGATGCTGGAAGACATTTTCAGAAAATAAAAAGGTGAGATAATCATTGCTAGCACACTTATGCTACAAAATATGCTAAAGGAAGTCTTCTAGCTCAAGGAAAACAATTTTTCATAAAAACTCAGATCTACACAAAAGAATTAAGAGTGACAAAATGGTAAATATGTACATAGGTAAAAATAAAATGTTTTTATTTGTTTTATAAATTATTTAAAGATAATAAACATTTGTTATTTTGACTATTTACCACAAAAGTTTATCACCAAATGGAAATGGGAATGTTTAGTTGGCAATATGCAAGCTTCAGTAGCAGAAGCACTGAGCAAAATCTGACTTCATGAACTCCGTCAGTGATATTTCAATTAGAGGGGTAATTAAAAGGAAAAATTAGGACACAGAACAGGCTGACAGTCACTAGAGGGAAGAGGGGAGGGAATTTCAAGGGACAAGGGGCAGGGTTTAGAGCAACAAGTATAAAAGACACATGGACAGAAACTATTGGGGGTGGAAATGGGAGGGAGGCGGGGAGGGCCTGGGCAGTGGGCTGGGATGGGAGTAAAAGATGGAAAACTGTACAAGAACAACAACTTTAAAAAAAGACACAGGAATCAATCTGCAAATTTTCAAAACCAAAATTCAAGACTTTCCACAACATGAACTCAAACTTTCTAGAGTCATTTTTCAATATTTCCTAATATGTATTCAATAGTAGAGAATTCAAGAAAGCTGGAATGCCTTCTGCATTGTTTCAGCTTAATTGTAATTTAATTATAAGAATTTAACTAATAGAATTTCATTAATAGAAGTACCTGCTCTTCTCTCCCCTATTCATTTGTTATGCTGTGTGTGTTTTCTCAGCATTGCCCCCACTCCTTTATGAGTTTCCTTAGGGTAGGGATATATTTTTTAAATATATTTGTGTTCTAGAACCTAACATAGGACAGGCACTTAATAGACCCATGTTTGTTACATCTGTGAATCAATGACTCAATGCTATTCCCAAGATAAGAAAATTAAATAAAATAGTAATTACATGAGTTTTAGATAACAGGCTCAAATACTCTGATAAAAAAGTAAAATCTTGTTTTATTTTAAAGTGGAATGCAATTCATTTCTCTAGCTTATATGTAGGAAGCCACAGACTCAGAATGGTTACCTAGCAACTGCTTACCACTAACAGGGAAAGGTCTTGGAGACAGACCCAAAAGACCAGAATTTATTTACTACCTCAGGTACAGTCAGTTCTTGATTATTTAATTCAACTTCATAATATGGTTTATGACTAGCTATCGACCACTTGGCATGATTCCTAGGAGAACAGAGCAAGCAGTATTCTTCATTTACCATATTTGGTCAAGCCTTTGAATTTCTCTTTACCACACTCAATGCTGAAGACATAAAGCTGAGTCAGCGTTCTCAAGGAAGGGGTGAGGAGAAATGTTTATGGAACCTGCTTTTGTGGAACCAGGTCGAGGTATGGGGAAAAGCCACATGGAGCAAAGACGACCATTCCTGATGATGCTTGGCGTTCATTGCACCCAATGTAATTGTATTATTCACTTTTCATCTTAAAATCTAAAGAAGGTTGCATTGGGTACCACTTCATGACCTTCAGACTGGATATATGTAACTGACATGTTTTCTGCAGTCTTTTCACTGTTGGCACCATGGATTTTTTTTAATTATTTTTCAACAATCACAATTCAATATACTTTACAAACAAAATGTATAATTCTACACTTTTTGAAAGATTGGAAGTTTTAGCAACACTGGCTGATGACAGCTGGGGCTCCCTAGCAGCCACTTGCTTTAGACAGAGGAGATGGTCTCCAATCTCCCACAGCCTCTGTCACTCCTGAATGCTTGGACGACTGTCCCATCAGCACTCACGAATACAAAAGGTCACGATGGGATGGAGGTAGTGCGGTGCTGGAGCCTGCTGGTCCTGCTTCAAGAGAAAAGTATGCAGCCTCTTTCCAATTTCAAGTTCCATGGCATCAGGCTGGGAGCTTAAATTTGGCCATGGTGGAACTATTTACACAACAAAAAGCTGCAAATGTTATCAGGTTTTTTATATGTTCTCCACCTAACATCAGAGACCAGGGTTAAACATCTACCAGGGCACCACTGGATCAAGGTGAAGTGACGAGCAGCTACAATTCACAAACCCGCTTCAGTTACATATGTTACCTGCCTTATAAAATAAAATTATGGCCCACTGACATGCACAAATGCACTGAATCTATCATGACTGACCTCTACATTTATTATTAAACATAATAGCAAACAATCCATTCAGCCATACTGAACAATTTGCCATTTCTAAGATGGGATACTTTTTTCTTTGTTTCTTCATAAATATGACTTCCTTTTTATGGACCTTTACATTTTGTCCACCAGACTGATGCCTGCCTGTCCTCTGAGATTCGACTTAGGTATCCTATCTTCTGCTGAATTATCTCTTTAACGGCCCTCAAAGCGTATTTCTATGTTCCCCAAGTGTGCTTCTGAACAGTAAGCACATTCCTGTAACAATTTCCCAATGTTTGGCAATTTCCTGTTTGATTTTATTTTTCTTCTAGTGGACTTTTGGCTACTTGAGAATGCAACTTTGCCTTAAATATCATTCCAGAAAGATGCATTGTCTGTTACCCAGTAGGTGTTCAATAAAATTTCTTAATTTTAATAAACACTTAGCATCCAGGAATGTAAGTTCTTTGTGTTTTGAGACATTTCATACCTGCTTATTATAGTCATGAGTACTTTCCATCTTGACTGAAAATGCCTGCCAACCCTAAAACATCAGAGATAAAGTATGGTGAGGGGGAAGAAGAACAGAGAAGATAAACAGCATGGCTCACCAAGAGCATAAGGCTCTGGGTAACTGAATGAATCAAGACTTTAGTCCAAGGCTATGAAAACAATGCAATCATCTGTCCACTGGGTTCCTGCTGCTGCCCTTGGTGTTTAATTTTATGACTGAAACTTTACCTCCCTACTGCTGAAAATCCCAGCACAGGTATTACCTTATTCTTAAAGGCACAGAAATTTAGTAAATATCCTAGCTATCTCATTTTATTATTTAACACCTTAAATCTCTACCTGTACAATGTGAGTCCATTACTATCTTTCCTGGAGTTCCTCAGAAACATCCTCTACCATCTTATCATCGAGATTTATTGGTATCATTTCACACACCAGCTGCCCTTTTTGTTTTATATCACATGCAGATATTCAATTGGGCATCTTCCCAGCTGCAATCAATGTTCATGATGCCACAGCCCCTGATTGGCCTTGAAACACTTTCCTGTCTGCAAACAGGAAACGAGTTTAAGGCTTCTGGTGACACATTTCAAGTGATACCATGTAATTCATCAAACTCCTCTCAATATTGTATTTTTTTTCCTATTGATTTTTATAAATAGACTCTGGAATGTGGGAAGCTGAGAAGTGATCCTAAAAAAATTAAATTAAAACCATGATGGTGCAATATAGTACCAGCATTCTATTTAACTATGAGTATTACAATGAAAATGTTGAAGAAAAACCTAAATGTGTTGGCCATGAGAAGTTAGAGAACCCTGCTGGGTGGTAAAGTTGTTTACTGTGATAGTTGTTGCTTTCATATTCAGTTTCTCTTTTTAAGTGCTCTTAAGTAGACAAAAATTTTCTTGAAATTACTGATATATGATTTTTATGATCTATAAGAAAATTATAGTATGTTTTCATGATAATTCTCATATGAATTTTCTTATGCTAAATTAATACAAATTGCTCCAAATGAATTTAATACAATAAATGTCTTTTATCCAAGGTCTTTATCAACTTCTCAAATAATGATTTAAATGCTTTTACTTATAATAAAATACACAATCTCTCTTCATAAAAATATTTTTAAAATATTGTTTCTATGTGATTGCTTTTATCATTGCTCTTTTTATCATTCAGTATCTACTGATCAAATAACATACAACAAAGCCAAGGTTTTTATCATTCACCATTGAATTTGGCTCAGCTTTGACTATCTTCATCTCCCCAAATTCTAAGACAATCAAACCAGGACCACCTAAAAACTTTAGCATTAGTGGATGGATTGTGAAATTGAGGTGACTTCTTTTCTCACAGAAATCAAAATAGGCAACATGAAAGTGATTTCTTTTATTCTTCTGTTTTTTAGAGCTATGTTTACTTTGTCTTATTATATAATGTCATTTTTTAGGTAGATTAAAGCAACCTGGTGTTAGGGAAATCCAGTAGACTGACTTAGGTTTATGCTATTCTTTTTAAAGATACTATTTTAAAGAATTTTAAGCAGTATTTTCATGACAGGGTGACCAGGATATATCCGGAAGGTGGAATGAGGTAAGTGTTTTTGCAAAGTGACAGTTATAAGTGAGTGAGACATAAGAAGATGAATCACTTGGTCATCGTATTGATCTGAATTCTTGGAGGACATAGATCATAAATTTGAAGGAGAAAGGCAATGCTTTTCTGAAAATGGATACTGTTTGCATCCCTAAAATGCTCCTTGAAATAAATGGGGCATAAACGAGGTTTCTTTACCAGAAAACACTCTCACCTTCATTCTTGACATATTTCTGAATTCTTGAGAGTTCCAGATTATCCTCTTAGGTCAGGGTATCTTTAAGAAACTAAGTAATGGGGTTTACACTGGATGTAGCATCAGAGGACTCAGGTTTGAAAATAAGCCATGCCTCTTATATTAATAAGAGGCTATTATTAGCCTTAAATCACTCAAAGCAAGGATGTCACCCTGAGTATTAATTACCCTATTTTGAAAATAGTGTCTGTTGAAGAAAGTCTTCACAGATCTCAAAAATCACATAACAGAAAACAGTGCTATACAACCTCAAACCAAAATCCATTCCATTTTCTCAGTAGAGCTGGGTCTCTGTTTTAGGGGCCAGTGGAAATATTCTAGGAAAACATCTAGTAATTTCTGAAAATTCTTGCTCTTGATATTATTATTACATTTTGTTGTTGTATGATAAGGCACTAAATACATAGTTTAGATTTCACTAAATTGTTTTTCCTCTATATTATAAATATTTCTAAATATTTATTGGATTTGCTGTATTTCATTACAATTTTGCCGAAACACTGCCCTACCTTACAGAGTACCATTCTCTTACACCTTTCTGAGGTCTCTCATTCTCTCAAACTCAACAAATTGAGTTCTTTACCACTAGACTACTCAGATCTTCACTAATCGCTCCCTTTTCTGAATTCCTGTAGCATTCTTAATGCCTATGCCACAAACTTGGGACTGTAACTACTTATGAAAACACTTCTTTAGCCCTGGCTGATGTGGCTCAGTGGATTGAGTGCCAGCCCGCAAACCAAAGGGTCATTGGTTCCATTACCATTCAGGGCACATGCCTCTGTTGCAGGCCAGGCCCCTAGTAGGGGGCATGCAAGAGGCAGCCACACATTGATGTTTCTCTCCCTCTCTTTCTCCCTTCCCTTCTTCTCTCTAAAAAATAAATAAATAATGTCCTTAAAATAACAAAAATTAAAAATAAATAATGTCTTAAAAAAAGAAAGAAAACACTTCTTTACCTATTTCATATCCTTCTAAAACTTCACTATTTATTTTCTGAGAGCAAGAATTGGGTCTTACATTCTCTTATTTCTAGACCTTCTCCCAATGAAATACTAGTGAATTGAAGTTACAAATAAGAGTCACAGAAATATGATGTGTCCAAAATGCAGGGAATGTCTCCAACTAGAAACGAAGCAAGCAACTTGCCAGTGGCTAAGAGTTATGCAATCGGTAACATTTAAGACAAAGTAGATGGACAGTCGGCCTTCATAGAAACTCAGTAAAATTTCAGTCTAGTCACAATAACAAGACAATGAGAAGTAAAGACAACAAGATTCAACTGAAAAGGCCCAATTATTGTAATGGTTAGTTAATTAATAAGAAAAAAAATTTAAAAGAACTGGGGGCTTTTGTTTCTTTCATTTTTTAAAGACATAAGATATGGTGGTTAAAATAATCAAAATCTCTGTTGCACAAAGTACAAGAAAGACTTACTACTTGGTTATATAGCAGTCACCCTAAGAATCTTTTTACTCCTATCAGGACACTCTCAAAAAAATCAGGTAATTGAATATATTTCAGGATGCAACCACAGAAGGCATTAATAGAATAACCTACTGGCGTAAGAGCCGTTTCATTTAACTCCATTGTATTTCTAGTCTTTTGCAAGTTTACCATCTATTAATTGAGAAATTAATCTAGGAAGAAGCACACAAGGCTGTAAAATTAAAACTGTGATAAGCACTATATTAAAAAGCTGGTGATACTATTAAGCTTCTAAATGGGGCATTTACTTACTTGTGTATGGCAGCGAAATTACCCTGAGAAAGTAAAAATTAAATTGAAATATGAAGAAGAAAGAAGTTAAATGATGTGGAAAATAAGACAGAAAAGGAAGTCCTCAGGCAGAGGAAGAGTATATAACCACATTCAAAGGTAAGTAAGACTGGAATACTGCAAGCAAAGGGAAGGGTGGAGAAAAATGAAATTCTGAAGGTAAATAAGGTGAAAACTAAAAGACTTTGTTTGTGGGCCCTGCCAAATATTTTGGCCCTATAAGTAATGGAAGCTTTGAAGTGAGAGCTCAGTGCCTAAGTTTACAATGTATAGACCAGTGTGACTTCAGTGTGAAGAAGGGATCTAGTGGTGCAACCTCGGATACAGGGAGAATAGTCAGGGGCTATTGCAGTAGGAAGGAGACAATACTGTGTGGACTGGGGCATAGCAGCGGAGATGGAAAGAAAGTTATACTTGGGAAATATTTAGGATGAAAGTTTATTTATAGTGTTGAACTCTATCTGGCAGAAAGGAGAGGGCAATGGATGCAGATGCTGGAAAATGCTAGAAGAGGTCCTTGGTGGGACAATAATAAGTTCACAGATGTTGACTTGTAGCTGCCTTTGAGATAGCCAGATAGGAATATTAGAAACCTAGTTCAGAATCCACTTCTAGAATCCATAATATCAGGGCTATAAATACTACTTTGTGACTGCTTTACATATGTTTGGTAGTAGAATGGTTGAACAGCATCCAGACTTATTTAGCATCCAGACTTATTTAATTTGCTGATCACTTTGCTGTATTGCAAGAATTTTCTCGACAGTGTGTGGCTGGTCAAGTGCATTCACAGAGAGTGTTGGGAATCGTCCTGCCTGGTTTCAGGAGTTGTAACTCCCCCATGGCTAAGGCTGAGTGAGTGATATTGGGACTGTAAGCCACCAGGGAGACAAAGCTTATCTCCCTAGCAGAAGCTTCTGCTTCATCCATAACTGGCCCCCAATGCTTGGTTGGTTAGCCAATGACAGGTAAGATTCCCTTAAGGGAGGGGTCGCCTAAGACAGGCATGACTATGTGGAAGGCCCTCAAGGAAGGACTCGGGGGGCTGGCAAAAAGGGGGTGATGGACCTTTGCCCCCCCAGCTATCCTGACATAGTCTGAGTCCTCATTCTATCTGGGAGAAGTTTTCCTTATCTCTTGGCTTCCTGGCTCTGCTCCACTTAAGCCTGAAACATTGACAGGGAGGTTCAGCCCTGTGCTGGCTAAGGCAGGCTCCCTGAGTGATTGGGCATAAGAAAGAATTTGTAAAGTCCTACGAAACCTGCTTTGCTAAGAGTGCTCTCATTTAAACGATAAGGGTCTGAGCAGGAGATGAGTCTGTCTCCCAAAGTTTTGTAGCTGACAGACCCTGACTCAGATTAAGCCCTCAGAATTCTTTGCATGTTATCTATTGTTTGATCCTGGCCACCTGACAATGATTGATGAGCTTTACCTGTATTCCTGTGTAAAAGGGACCTAATAAAAGCTATTGAGGAAGGGGCTCTTGGCCCTTCTCCTTTGAGAAATTGGTCACCTCTCCTCCCCAAGCAGATCGTGTCTTGGTAGTCTTATTTTCATCCGTGGCAGATGGATGGGGCTCTGTGGGTGGAGCCCCCCCGCCACAGAGAGAGCCAATGACTGGTCTTAATTATAGTTGGGGTTTTGCAGGAAGGATGTGACAAAATATAAAGAGAAGCCAGGGAATTAAGAGTATTATTGACAGTGTTGTGAAATTTGTGTTGTAGACTCTGGTGAAATTGGAGGTATTTGCAGGCAGGGAGATAAGAAAGGTGGTCAGTGGACTTGAGATACCAATGAATATAAAAGCAGTTGGAATGGGAGAATTCTGAGATCAGAGTGGGATGTGCTTTAATTCTGATTGAAGATGAAGGTGGCAGCATGATACTCATCAGAATGATCGTGGTGGCAGAGTGGAAAAGAAACCTTTGGCAGTGAATTCAAACTTCCAAGGAGCGGCATGTTGAATATTTCATGACTAGAAAGCAAAGAGGAAGAGAGAGGGGTTATGGAGATAAAATCACAAAGGCCCACATACTATTTATGTTATTTTCACTTAAGAATATTAAAGAGGACATCCGGCCAAGATGGAGGCCTAGCTGGACATGCTGTGCCTCCTCTCACAACCAAGATTAAAGACAACAAAAATATAGAACCAAAAAAAAAAAAGAAAGAAAGAAAGAAAGAAAGAAAGAAAGAAAGAAAGAAAGAAAACCCAACCATGACAGAGAGAAAATTGAATTGTGCAGGAGTCCGACAACAACGATTCACTCAGACCTGTAAGAGTGGCAGAGTCAGCAGCCGGTGTCCCATTGGTGGAGTCAGATCATGGCAGGATAAGCCCGTGGTAGTCCAGGTGCGCAGGCGGTGGTGTTGTCCAACGAGAGGAAGCCAGGTGGGGTTCACAAGGCTGCCAACCATGGACATACATTCACACACAGATAAATCAGGCGAAAATGGGCAGCAAGACAGACTATGTGATGCAGGGCCCCAGTGCCCGGAAGTGAAGCCTAAAAGCACCCATTGAAAATACTTGTAGGGGCTGAGGTGCTGGGAGGGAGGCCCAGCCTCACATGAGAGTTCATTGGGGAGACCCATGGGGTCCTGGAGCATGCGCAGGCCCACCCACACGGAAATCAGCACCAGAGGGGCCCAATTTGATAGGGGAAAGAGGCTGAAGGGACTGGAATGTAAGAGACAATGCTGAGCAAGTGCCATTTTTCCCTCCTGGACCCCGCCCCCCATCCAGCATCACAACCCAGCAAATGGGCTGCCTCACCCTGGTGAACACCTAAGGCTCCACCCCTCACTACATAACAGCTGCGACCAGACAAAAACAAAAAAAATAAAACCAAGGATGGCTCAAAAGGGAGAACAGACTGGGGCCCTGGAGCTAATTCATATGAGCAACCAGGCGGTGGTCAACCTATCAGATGCAGAGCTCATAGAACTGGTAGCCAACCTATCAGAAGCACAGTTCAAAGCTCTGGTGATTAGGAAGCTCACAGAATTGGTTGATTTTGTTCGCAAATTATAGGAACAAATGGAGGGTACAATAAGTGAAATGAAGAAAAACACACAAGGAACCAATAGTGATGGGAGGAAAACTGGGACTCAAATCAATGGAGAGGACCAGAAGGAAAAAAGAAACAACCAAACAGGGAAGAATGAAGAAACAAGATTTCAAAAACTGAGGAGAGGCTTAGGAACTTCCAGGACATCTTGAAACATCCCAACATCTGAATTATAGGGGTACCAGAAGGGGAAGAGGAAGACCAACAAGTGGAAAACTTATCTGAACAAAGAATAAAGAACTTCCCCAATCTGGCAAAGGAAATAGACTTCCAGGAAGTCCAGGAAGCTCAGAGAGTCCCAAAGAAGTTGGACCCAAGGAGGAACACACCAAGGCACATCATCATTACATTAGCCAAGATTAAAATGGAGAGAATTCTAGAAGCAGCAAGAGATAAGGGGACAGTCACCTACAAAGGAGTTCCCATTCAACTGTCAGCTGATTTCTCAAAAGAGACCTTCCAAGCAAGAAGGGGCTGGAAAGAAGTATTCCAAGTCATGAAAGTCAAGGACCTACATGCAAGATTGTTCTATCCAGCAAAGCTGTCCTTTAGAATGGAAGGGAAGATAAAGCACTTCTCAGATAAGGTCAAGTTAAAGGAGTTCATCATCACCAAGCCCTTATTATATGAAATGTTAAAGGGACTTATCTAAGACAAAGGAGATAAAAAAATAGAACAGTAAAAAGACAGCAAACTCACAGATATTAACAACCACACCTAAAAGAAAAGCAAACTAAGAAAACAGCTAAACAAAGAGCAGAAACACAGAAATGGAGATCACATGGAGGATTTGCAATAGGGGAGTAGGAGGAGGAGAGTGGAAGAAAAGGTACAGAGAATAAGTAGCATAGATGGTGGGTAGAAAATAGGGGGAGGGCAAGAATAGTGTGGGAAATGTAGAAGCTAAAGAACTTATGAAACATGGACATGAACTAAAGGGGGGAATGTAGGTGGGATGGGGTGTGAAGGGTGGAGGGGAGTGATGGGGGAGAAATGGGACAACTTTAATAGCATAATCAATAAAATATAATTAAAAAAAGAATATTAAAGAAACAAGGGCATATGCTGTTCCAGGAGCTTTAAATACATTATCACAATAAACACCGGTGCTCTCTCAATTTTGAATTTCAGTGCCAAGGATTTGTGTATCAGAACCTAGTGCTTTTGTATATTTCACTTTCCAGCTGATGTTACGCTCTCGTGTCTTATTATCACAAAAAATATAGTGCAGGAAAAATCCACATTGACAGTTTTGATCATTAGGAAACAGTGAAGACAGTCACACAATATTTCCTAGTAGCCTCTTGGACAGAGAAAGGAAATGTAATTAAGATATTGAATAATTTAATGATGTACGTTCTCCAGAGCATATCAACTTTTACTGCTGTTGCTATTTCCAGATCCTATTTTTTCTAGCCAGAGATTTTTTTATGAGTTGAGATATCCACTTGAAACCTTAAACATTTTCAAAGATCCAGCTCTAAATTGGAACCCAGGGCTTTTCCCCCTACTTGAAACTCACTTGAACGAACTAGAGCTGCTCTGTCAACTGCTTTCAATAATTGTGTAGGGCAAACCAAGGAAAATGCAATGAATAAAATGAAAACCAAGAATAACATAATGGATTTTTGAAGGCGCTGGTTACCCAGACTTTTCCTGTGAAAACCTCAATGTTGAATTTTCAGGTTGCAGATTAAAATTCTAGTTAGATGTACCATATGATCTAGATAAGACTCTCTAATAAAGATTACACCATCATAAAACAAATTGCTGGTGGCATACCTGAAATAATATAACTAGGGAATAATTGGGAAACAAAATTTTTCCACTCCACATGCTAATTGGAAGACTTCCATTGATTTTCAATTTGCATTTAGTATTATTTCAATGAATTTCTATCATTGTTACTTAATACTACGTACACATTTTTACCTTTGCCTCTGGCTTTAAAATGTAATCCTCATTCAATGCTGGATTGTTTGCATGCTCCGCTTTGTCTCTGTTGGTCTCCCGGCTCTACCATTGTTCTCATGCAGTCTTTACCTCATGATATTCTGTTCTGCAAAGTGCCTCCTCAGTTTTTACAAACATTTTTCTCTTCCAGGTGAAGTAAAGTACATTGATTGATCTCATCCCATCATTGATTTCCAAGCTGCAGCAGGCATAAGAATGTGCCTCCAGAGATATCTATGTGATTATCCCAGAAACCTATAAATGTTTTATGTTACATGGCAAAGGGGAATTAAGGTTGCAAGTGGCCTTACATTGCTTATCAGCTGACCCTAAAATAGAGAGATTATTCTGGGTTTTTACAATGTAATTGCAAGGACCCTTAAAAGGGAAAGAAGGAGACAAAAGAGGGGTCAGTGTTAGAGATATTTGAAGAAAGTGGATTTGAGTCAAGAAGTGCAAGTAACTTCTAGAAGCTAACAAAAGAGAAAAAAACAAATTCTGTCCTAGAAACCCTGGAAGGAATACAGCCCAGCCAACATCTTGATTTTAGCCCTGCAAGGCCCACTTTAGAGTTTTGCCCTCAAGAAGGGTAATATGAATTTTTGTTGTTTTAAACAACTATGTTAGTGAAAATTTGTCACATCATAAGAGAAAACTAATACACAAGTTTTACCTATGTATCTATCAGCAATTTTCTGCTCTGAATTCTTACCTTTGCTAACAGTATCCACCAATTCTCTATCCACATCGGTGACTAGCATTGCTATCAAATCCAGTTGTTAGTTTACTGCATAGTAGTTAGGGTTTTTCATTACTAATGGAAAATAAAATTTTGGGAAACTGAGCATTAGACATGATGGAGGCTTACAGTAACACTGCAGAGAAGGATTGCTTTCCTCAATGTCCGTTCATATCATTCACCAGGCTATCTCATCTGCTGGCTGTTTTACCCTTATTTCTGAATTGTGTACCAGAGTCAGAGCCAAACCCAGTGGAACGCACTCTGAGCTCTAAGTCAGTGTCTAGGATACATCCTAATAACCCTTATTGTAGTTGCTTATTTAAGCAGCTTGTGAAGTATCTCTTCTTCCTAGGTATTCCACAACTAATTGGAAGAGACATGTTGATCATCTAATTTACCTAATAATAACAATTTCCAAATATATTAACTTCTAAGAATTTCTAATAATGATAATCTGAATTATTTGTCATAAAACCTTCCCAATTAGTATTAAGTGCTTAAAAGATGAAGAATAAAAGTCCAAAGAAGATAAAATAGGAATTGTAAGATACATAAAAAGCCTAAAGTTTTAAATTTATATCATTGGACCTAATATAACTTCTCACAGTTGTCAAGTATTGATCTATTTTTCTGAAGATAATTTCAAGGTTATGATTAGCCTATCAATGTTTATATACTTAAAGATGTTTCCAGAGTGTAATTAATTAATTTCTGCCATCAAGGATAGAATACATTCTTTAGATTGATACTGAATCAAAAAGGTTTAAAAAAGATCTTTCCAGAGAAACACAATATCTCTATATTTTAAGGGACAGTTTCTTCTGAGCTGGTAGTTTGGAAAGAATCTAACATGTGGGCAAGTCAGCATGAAATAAACTCAGATCAAACTGTAAAACAACAAAGCCTAGGAAAAATATTCTGAATCTCCTTCTTTTACCTGTTCTTCTGGAAAGTTCAAACAAATAATCTTAGCTCTATTCTATTTGTGGAAAATAGCTATTCACTTACATAAGTAGATTTGAATAATACTGAAAAATAAAATACTTGTTCTTAATTACTTTAAGTAAATATCGTACTATTCTACAAATAGATGTAACATTATGGACAACCTAAGAGAGGAAGAAAGACATAGAGAAAGAGAGAGAGAGGGGGAGAGAGGAGGGGGAGAGAGAGAGACTGTCTGAATAGAAATGGGTTGTTGAAGCATTTGATAATTAAAGCTAAAATGTCCAAAAGTCAGGCCTTTTTCCTATATATAGATATCCCCATTGTGTCTAATTAAACTTTTCAACAGGAATATTTGATGTCCAGTTACCTTACCTTAACTGCCACAGAAAACAATATCCTTTATATTCTATTAATAAAAATGGAGTTCATGAAAGGCTCACAGTTTTGCCATTCGGTGTCATTAATCTATCTCACCCGAGATAGATTTTGAAAATGAGCATATAAGTTTCCTTAATTTGTCTCAGGAAGGTTTATATATGCCATACAACATAAGCAATGTTTCATTATTGCCCAAACTTTCCTGCTGCAATTTGGATTGTCATAAAAATAAAATTATTAGTATGCATCTTAAAGATGAATGAAATTTCTTACATTTTCATTTATAGAATTAACCTTCAAATCCTTTGAAGTTAAGAAAACTTCAATAGTTAAAAATATTATATTAATTTCATCTTTCAGAAGTCATACCTTGAAGAAAAGACTACTAGGACCAAACACAGTACATTGTCCACAGGTTTATAAAACAAGTTTGCTTCTGGTTTACATAATCAACTAAATTTGGCAAAAAATTCCCTTTTTGTCTACTACCGTACATTTATTTCCATAGTTACCAAACCAGAGGAAGTTTTAAGGAATAAAAAGTAAGAGTAATTTGGATCTAAACATCTCATCACTAGGTCATGGAATAAAATAGGTCCTACTTTTATTCAATTATGCCCCAACAATATAAACCTACTTGTAGTGAAAAATGGCCTATTTTTCACTATCTGATTTTTTCACCAGAATGTGATTTTTAAATATTTCATGTACATTCTACGTTCCATTTTCTGAACAGGTTAGAACATTAACTGTCATTTTGATTGTTTTGTGAATTCATTGAAACATAAAAATCAATGTTTAGGAGAAGAGAGAATTGTTGATTTTTGCTGATTGTTTTAACAGACAATTTGAAAATTGGCTGTAACATGTAAATCATGTTAAAGTTCTATTTAAATATTATTACAGTTATTAAAGTTCATAAATAGTTAAGCAATCCAGAGCATCAGCTTCACAAAGGAAACAGTCTTTGTTCACTAATGTAACCAAAGCACCTAGAAGACTGCCTGTAAAATAGTAAACAATCAATAAACACACACACACACACACAAACAGAATTTTGTTCTGGAGGTTGGGTCCCTTGTAGTATGGGCTACTTGTTATGAGAAGGTGTGTTAGGCTTCAATGCTTTTTTATTTTGGTTTTTGAAGACTCTTTCAAAGCAATTGCCCATTTTGCGATGGGTGATTCATGAGCACACCTGAGTGTTCAGCAGCTTTTGACCCAAACCAACAGGACCCTTGTGTCCCACCCTACCTGTTCACCCAATCTTGCCCCCAGCAACATTTTTTTTGTTTCCTTTCCTGGGTGAAAAGATTCTTAAAAGGAAACATTTTGCCAGTGTGGAAGAGGTGAACCAAAAAATGTCAGAAGCACTAAAAAGCATCAAAAGCAACGAGTTCAAAAACTGTGTGAGCAGTGGAAAAAAAAAAGTCTCAATAAGTGCATTGAATCAGATGGAGAGTACTTTGAAGGTGACAGAAGTTTGAACATGTAAGAATAAATACACAATGTTTAATAAGTAAATTTCATTTTTGGTGTCCCCCTTATATTTTTACCACTAAAGCTACCACACACTTTCTAAAAACTGCAGAAAATAATGATTCATTGCCCTGATCTTTGAAACCAATGTGTGAATGTTTATATATTCTATTCAAATTTAAGTAAATAAAATATATTTTGTTTATTAAAAATGTGATGGACATTTTGAAATAATTGTTTAAATTTTTTGACTTTTTTCTTTTTGATGTGATATAGTGGAGATTCAAAATATAGTATTAGTGTATGAATTTATTGTTCCATTTAAATTACTTCTCAATTATATTTTAAGTTTAAGCTATGTATCTTAAAGAACAATAGATTTATAAATTCTTCAGCAGTTCACATCAAGTTTTAAAAGTTGAAATATAAAGGTCTGTAGATTCTACTTTTAAAAAATATTTAATTCATTTGTTTTAGAGAGAGAAGAAGTAAAGGAGGAAGAGGAGAAGAGAAACATTGATGTGCCAGAGAAACATTGATCAGCTGCCTCCCACACAACCCCAGCTGGAGACCCAGCCCACAGCACAGGCATGTGCCCTGACAGGAAATTCAACAGGCAACTTTTCGCTTTGTGGTTGACACCCAACCCACTGAGTCACATTGGTCAGGGCATTTAGATTCTACTTTTGAGGGTGTTTCCCTTTATAAAAGCAACATACTTGAACTTTATATTTAGCACACTGAATATAGGGGATATTTTGCCTCTAGATTAGGTCTATAACTGCCTTTTTTAGCCTAACGTGGAGAAAATAAGAGCATTGATTCTTTAGTGAATATTATTTGTCTAAAATAATGAACCCGACTTCCAGCCAAGATGGAGGCGTAGGCAGACACACTGTGCCTCCTCTCACAACCAAAATTAAGGACAACAAAGATTTAGAAACAAGAAAACAACCAGAACTCAGAAAATCGAACTGTTTGGAAGTCCAATAAGGATTCATCCAGACCAGTAAGAGGGGCGGAGTCGCAGCAGGAAAAAGCGAAGGTGCTGACCGGGCACGCAGGCAGCAGTGGCTGGCAGCCCCCAGGTGCACAGGTGGCGACTAGCAGACCCCGGGCACGGGGTGGCAACTGTGCAGAACCAGTGAGGCTGCACAAGGCAGTTGGTTGACCGGGTGTCCCCACATTCACACACAGATAATCCAGGCAAAGGGGAAGTGGTGGAAGGGAGTGGAATCCAAGAGTGAGCAGAGCAAGTGCTATTGTCTCCTCTCAGACCTCACCCCCACATACAGCATCACTACCCAGCGACTGGGCTGTCCCGCCCAGGGGAACACCTAAGGCTCCACCCCTCACTACCTAACAGCCTCGACTAGACCAAAAAAGAAAACAAAAAACCCAGAAATGAAAATGGCTCAAACCGGAGAACAAATCAAAGCCCTAGAGCCAATTTATCTAAGCGATGAAGAGGTTGCCAGCCTATCAGATGCACAATTCAAAGCCCTGGTGATCAGGATGCTCACAGAATTGGTTGATTTTGCTCACAAATTAGATGAAAAAATGAAGGCTACAATAAGTGAAATGAAGAAAAATGCATGGGGGAACCAACAGAGATGGGAGGAAAACTAGGAATCAAATCAATGGAGTGGACCAGAAGGAAGAAAGAAACAACCAAACAAAAAACAAGGAAGAAACAAGAATTCAAAAAAATGCGGAGAGGCTTAGGAACTTCCAGGACATCTTTAAACGTCCCAACATTCAAATTATAGGGGTACCAGAAGGGGAAGAAGAAGAGCAACCAGTGGAAAACTTATTTGAACAAATAATAAAGGAGAACTTCCCCAATCTGGCAAAGGAAATAGTCTTCCAGGAAGTCCAGGAAGCTCAGAGAGTCCCAAAGAAGCTGGACCTGAGAAGGAACACACCAAGGCATATTATAATTACATTACCCAAGATTAAAATGAAGGAGAGAATTCTAGAAGCAGCAAGGGATAAGGGAACAGTCACCTACAAAGGAGTTCCCATCAGACTGTCAGCTGATTTCTCAAAAGAGACCTTGCAGGCAAGAAGGGGCTGGAAAGAGGTATTCCAAGTCATGAAAATCAAAGACCTACATCCAAGATTGCTCTATCCAGCAAAGCTGTCATTTAAAATGGAAGGGAAGATAAAGTGCTTCTCAGATAAGGTCAAGTTAAAGGAGTTCATCATCACCAAGCCCTTATTATATGAAATGTTAAAGGGACTTATCTAAGAAAAAGAAAATAAAAAATATGAACAGTAAAAAAAACAGCAAACTCACAGGTATTAACAACCAGACCTAAAACAAAAGCCAACTAAGCAAACCACTACAGCAGGAGCAGAAATACAGAAATGGAGATCACATGGAGGGTTAGCAATAGGGGAGAGGGAAGAGGAGAGAGGGGGACAAGGTACATAGAACAAGTAGCACAGATGATGGGTAGAAAATAGGTGGAGGGCAAGAATAGTGTGGGAAATGTAGAAGCTAAAGAACTTATGACACATGGGCATGAACTAAAGGGGGGAATGTGGGTGGGAGGGGGTGTGCAGGGTGGAGGGGAATGAAGGGGGCAAAATGGGACAACTGTAATAGCATAATCAATAAAATATAATTTAAAAAATAAAATAAAATAATGAACCCCATTTCATCATGACATTTAGTCTAAGGCACTTGGTTCCTTTATATTTCGTTCTATTGCAGATTGAAGATATTAGAACTTGCAAATAAACTTCAATTAGAAAGTTAAACTAGTCCTTTGAAAAACACATGCCTAAAAAATCTCTTTTATCATTTATATTTAATATAGAAACTATGTTGTACTATGTAAGCCCAAAGTTTATTCATATTAGTAATTATAGCATAATCTCACTGCCACAGCGAGGTTCTAGGTAGAAGAGAGTAGGTGTGTGTTTTATTATTAATATGGTGTGTAGAGAGGGAAGCTCCATAACTTTTCCACTTGCAGGATATTTCATTCCTCCAGTAGCAAAAAGAGTTTAGACTTTTCTGTTGTTTATAGTTTTTTATGTGTGAATATGATGAAATAAAATGCTAAAATATGTATTTTATGTAGAGTTACTTAGTCATAAATAAAATCTCACTTATTTCGTATGTAGTTTCTTTGTAGTGTATGATTACTATTCAGATCTGCTAGCAGACACTACCTCTGGACAACTGTAACTGATTCTAATTTCTACACAGATACTGTCCTGCTGTCTTCACCTCAAATTTTACCAGTTTTTTATTCTAGCAAAAAAAAAAGTATTTTTGGTAATTATTTTGAAAATAACTGTTATCTAAATTCATTTTTCCCTCTTTGGTCCTCCAATGACAAGAACTGAATTAGTCAATCTTTACAATTCACAGCTTTTATTTTATTTTATTATTTTATTTCATGTTTATTAGCATCTACACCCACTCACTCTTCCTCACAGGCCATCATTGTCAAATATTTAATTCGTGACCTGGAAAGTGTTGTATACATAGAAGATACATGACATCTTGTGTGTGCTTAAGTTGCTCCGCAGATCTCATTCTTTGTTACATTTTCCCCTTGACATTATGTTTTTCAGATCTATTCACCTTGTTGTTTGGTATCCCATTTAGTGTTTCAGCTGCTTCTTAATAATCCATATTTTGCTTTTCCATTATCCCAAAACTTATAAAACTAGATTTATTTCAGTTTTCTGTCAAGAAATTTGTATTCTGATGAAAACTTCATCACTTGGACACCAACGTACCCATGTGAGATTTTCTCAGCGATCCGTGACTGGGTGGTTTGCAGAGCACATGCACACTCCCTGTCATTAAGTGGGGCAGGACTGCTCTGTAGAGCAGCTGTGACCATTTATACTCCTGCTGAAACAGAAGCTTCCCACAACTCACCAATGCTTGGAAATAATCAGACTCGTTAAATTTATCAAGAATAAAATAGCATTGCATTGTCATTTTAATTTGTTCTTTTCTTTTTTTATTATTGTATTGTTGTTATCGTGGTGAGAGACAAATAATTTGTTCTTTTCTGATAAGCATAAGCTATGAGCATTTCTACATATGTGTTTTAGTCATTAGTGTTTCTCTATGAATTACTTCTTTTGCTTACATTTCTTTTTTTAATTATATTTCACTGATTATGCTATTACAGTTGTCCCAATTTTCCCCCCTCTGCCCCTCTCCATGGAACACCCCTCCACTCCCTCAGGCAATCCCCACATCATTGTTCATGTCCCTGGGTCATGTATAGAAGTTCTTTGGCTACTCCATTTCCCATACTGTACTTGACATCCCCATGGCTATTCTGTAACTGCCAATTGTACTTCTTAGTCCCCTCACCTTTTCACCCATTCCCCCACACTCCTCCCATCTGGCAACCATCAAAATGTTCCCCACATCCATGATTCTGTCTCTGTTCTTGTTTGCTTAGTTTGTTTTTTAGATTCAGTCGTTGATAGATATGTATTTATTGCCATTTATTATTCATAGTTTTGATCTTCTTTATAGTCTCTTTAACATTTCATACAAAATGGTTTGATGATGATGAACGTCTTTAGTTTTTTCTTGTCTGGGAAACTCTGTATCTGTTCTTCTATTCTAAATGATAGCTTTGTTGGATAGAGCAATCTTGGCTGTAGGTCCCTGCTTTTCATGACTTTGAATATTTCTTGTCAATCCCTTCTAGCCTGCAAAGTTTCTTTTGAGAAATCAGCTGAAAGTCTTATGGGAATTTCCCTGTAGATAACTAACTGCCTTTCTCTTGCTGATTTTAAGATTCTCTCTTTATTTTTAACCCTTAGCATTTTAATTATGATGTGTCTTGGAGTGGGCCCCTTTGCACCCATCTTGTTTTTCAATAGAAGCTCCATATGCACATTCACTGTATATTTTCTTGAAAACTAAGTTCTATAATGTAAAATGACATTTCAAGAAAATTGTTTGTTAGAGTTTGGATAAGGTGTCATTTCTTGTACTGAAATTTTCTTATTTAAATGTAAAATCCATCATGTATTTGCATTATGATTGCCAACCACATTTTCTATTATTAGTTTAGAATTATCCATTTCATATTATGTTTTTTAATTATTTTTTAAGATTTTATTTATTTATCTTTAGAGGGGAAGGAAAGGAGAGAGGAAGAGAAATATCAATGTATGGGTTGCCTCTTGTGCATCTCCTGCTGGGGGCTGTACTGCAACCCAGGCATGTGCCCTGACTGGGAATTGAACCCTGATCCTTTGTTCTCAGGCCCGCACTCAATCCACTGAGCTACACCAGCCAGGGCTCAAATTATGTTTTTAATTCATTTGGAAGCAAGCAATTGTCCAACTATTTTCACCATGTAGTGAGTCAATTTTTGAGTTAATAATCGAGTGAGTAATTTTATGAGTTAATTACGTCAATTTATTTTTTATCAGCTTTACAAACTACTTTGTAGTTCCATAGTGCTTCTAGGAATTCTGTAGGGTTGATCAAAAATCTTCAAAAAATGACAGTATTTTCTTCCTACTAATTCTTTTACATTTTCTTTCTTCCTTTCTCTTTCTTTCTCTTTTTTTTTTTTGAAGATTTTATTTATTTATTTTTAGAGAGAGTGGAAGGGAAGGAGAAAAAGAAGGAGAGAAATATCAATGTGTGGTTGCCTCTCGTGCACCCCTCTACTAGGGGACCGGGCCTGCAACCCAGGTATGTGTCCTGACTGGGAAATCAAACCGGCAACCCTTTGGTTCACAAGCTGGCACTCCATCCAAAGCCACACAAGCCAGGGCTATTTCTTTCTTATAAAATCAACACAGTTAGTAAAATGTTTTAGAGTGACTGTATTAAGGTATATATACCTTTAATAATGTTTATCTTAAACAGAAAGTAAATATTTCTGTCTGAATTTTCTACAAATTTTTGATATTACAACACTTTGTAATCTATAGAAGATTATCTCTAACTATAGCTTTTAGAAATAATTTTAAATAATAACTAAAGATTAATTTTATCAACTTATTTTTCTGATTCTAATAAGATAATGTTAGATTTCTTTCAATCAATGTGTCAAGTTGACAAATTTTCTGACGTAGAATAACTCCATTCTTAAACTAGATTCTTCTTGATAATTTTAAAATAATGTGAATACTTATTTTATTTTTGCATCTGTTATAACTTAAATGAGTCTATCATTTTTTTTTCTTATTTCATTTTCTAGTTTGAAATAAAGGTTACATTAACTTCATAAAACTAAGTGGAAAATTTCTCTTTTCATAATCTATAATGATATATGTAAGTATAAGCTGCTCCTTGAATGTTTTTAAGAACTTATCAATAAAAGTCTTATGGTCTGTGACTTCTTAATTGAGGATGAGGGATGGGCTCTAACCATCTCTCGGATTTCTTTAGTAGATAATGGTCTACTCATGCTTTCTATTCTGTCCTGTACCAATTTTGGCAATTTATGTATTTTCCAAAAATGTAAACATTTCTGTTAGATATTTAAAATTTATTATTATGTAAGTAATTATTCCAATATTCTTTTGCTATCTTGCAATCACTGTTGTATCTGTAGTTGACATTTCTTTTTTATTCTGGATTTTAGCTGTTTTTAAGTTCCTTTTATTTTTTCTTTTCCTATTTCCTGATGATTGTGTGTTTATTAGTCTTTTCAATGAACCATGTTTTGTTTGATTAATTTATTTATTTTATTTGTTTCTATTTTTTTATCTCTTCCTTACCTTCTTCCTGTTGGAATTTGTTTTTCTATCATTCTACCAGTGTTTTGCTATCTTCTTGAAGTAAATGCTAGTCTCAATTATTTCTTAGTACTCATTTTTACTCTGTGATAACTGTAATTAGAGCTATAAATCTTTAAGCAGAATTTGTCTGTGTCCCATAGGTTTTGACATGCTGTTTTCAATGCCATGCAGTTATATAAGTATTTTCTAATTTGTCTTATGAGATACTTGTTTATGCAAGAATATTTAGTATTATATTTTTAGTTTCCAGATGTATTAGGTTTTAAGTTACTTTTTTAATTGATTTTATTTTATTGCATTATAATCAAAGAAGATAAGTTTAGGTATTGGTGCTTTAAATTTATGAAGATCCTTTTAATACTTAAAGTTGATTTCTGTAACTGTGATGTATGAAGTTTTACATTCATCCCAATTATTTTGTTCTGGATCCATTATTTCTTTTAAAAAATATGTCTCTTATCAAGATTTTTTGTTATTTTTAAATTAATTTTTCTGTTATTAAAATTGCTAATCCAGTTTCCTTTTGTTTTTTTCCCTAGGATACCTTTTTTTCTCTATTATTATATTGAAACCTTTTTTTTTTGTTTCAAAAGTTTCTCAGACTTTTGATCAATGTATAAATAATTTATCTCTTTTGATTATTATAATCTGTCATCTTATTTTATAATTTTTATCTGTCACCCCTTTTATTTCTTTTGTCTTCACTTATGCCTACCATTAACTACATAATCTTCTTCAGATTTGAAAGTTAAACATGCTAATTTTTTTTATCTACTATTTAGTCTGAATTTTCTACTACTACTCAGGCTAATACATATTTATTTTATATATATTTTTTCAGTATAATAATATCCTTATCTTCCACCAGAGCAAAGAGATGCCTTAGCACAGTTATAATTGTCCTTAATCTCCCTGAATCCTCAACTGCTCATCATATTGTTATCTACTATATATCTAGTCCTGGAATGTTTCACAGAGAAAATTAGGTAGGTAGGTAGGTAGATAAATATTTAGATAGATACATCAATATATTGATAAGTAAGTTGTATTTAATTTTTATATTTTGGGGCAGAGAATAAACTTCTTATCATTTACTCAGTATTACTTTTAATGTCATAGGCAATAACTATAAATTCATATTCTGGCATTTGCTTGAGTACTTTCTCCGAGAATGACATGAAAGAGAGCCTTTGGATTATAAATTCATTAAGCACTTAAACCTGAGACTATTTTTAATTTCACTTTCACATTTAAATAATATATTACCTGGATAGCTAATATTGATTCCAAGTTTCTTGTCTCTAGAGCTTCAAAAATATAACTCCATAATTTTTTTGCATTGACACATGCTGATAAAATATCCAGTATTGTTTTTATTATTTTTCATTTGTAGATTATCTGCTCTTCTCTATAAGTTCCTAGTAAGTTTTTACCCTCTGGGTTTTTTTTTTTTTTAGGGGGGGGGGAGAAGTTGAAATTCTCTAAGCCATTTCAGCCTGAAATATTTATCTTTTTTTCTGAGATATCCTAGTCATTACTTGTACAAATATTTCCATCTCAAAATTTATCTCCCAGACACCCATAATTTTTTCTATTTTTAAATCTTTTATTGTTGTTCAGTTACTGTTGTCCCCATTTCCCCCCATTGTTCTCCACTGTCCTTTGCACCTCCTCCCCACACTCAGTCCTCCCCCATTTCTTTGTCCATGGGTCCTTTATACAAGTCCCTTGACTTGAACCTTCCCCTCCTTTCCCCTGTAATCCCCCTCTCCTGCTACTCTGATCACTGTCAGTTTGTTCTTTATTTCTATGTCTCTGGTTTCATTTTGCTCACTTGTTTGTTTTGTTAATTAGGTTCCACTTATAGGTGACATCATGTGGTATTTGTCTTTCACCATCTGGCTTATTTCACTTAGCATAATGCTCTCCAGTTCCATCCATGCTGTCCCAAAAGGTAAGAGTTCCTTCTTTCTTTGTGCTGCATAGTATTCCATTATGTAAATGTACCACATTTTGACCCACTCATTTACTGATGGGCACTTGGGTTGTTTCCAAAACTTGGCTATTGTAAATTGTGCTGCTATGAACATTAGGGTACATAGTTCTATTGAACTGGTGTTTCAGAATTCTTAGAGTATATTCTCAGCAGTGGGATCGCTGGGTCAAGAGGCGTTTCCATTTTTACTTTTTTGAGGACATCCCATACTGTTTTCCACAGTGGCTGCACTAGTCTGCATTCCCACCCAAGTGTACTTGGGTCCCCTTTTTTCCACAGCCTGGATAGTATTTACTGTTTGTTGATTTGTTAATGATGTTCATTCTGACCTGTGTGACATGGTATTTCATTGTGGTTTTAATTTGCGTCTCCCTGATAGCTAGTGATGCTGAGCATCCTCTCATATGTCTCTGGGCCCTCTGTATGTACTCCATGGAGAAGTGTCTGTTCAGGTCCTTTGACCAGTTTTTAACTGAATTATTTGTCTTCCTGGTGTGGACTCATGTGAGTTCTTTATACATATTTTGGAGATCAAACCCTTGCGTGAGGTATCATTGGCAAATATATTTTCCCATATGGTTGGTTCTCTTTTCATTTTGCTAATGTTTTTTTTAGCTGTGAAGAAGCTTTTTAATTTTATCTAGCTCCATTTGTTTATTCTTCCCTTTGTATCTCTTGTTCTAGGGGACATATTAGTGAAAATATTGCTGTGTAAGATATCTGAGGTTTTACTGCCTATGTTCTCCTCTAGGACTTTTATGGTGTCACAACTTATAAAGTCTTTTATCCATCTTGAGTTTATTCTGGTGTAGGGTATAAGATAGTGGTCTTGTTTCATTTTTTTGTATGTACCTGTCTAGATCTCCCACCAGCATTTGTTGAAGAAGCTGTTTTTACTCCATTTTATGCTCTTGCTTCTTTTGTCAAATACTAATTTACTGTAGAGACTTGGGACTTTTCTGGGCTCTCTATTCTGTTCCATTGGCCTATGTGTTTGTTCTTATGCCAGTACCAGACTGTTTTAATTACAGTGGCCTTGTAATGTAGTTTGATTTCAGATACTGTGATCCCTCCTACTTTGTTCTTCATTCTCAAAATTACTGACTCTATTCCGGGTCACTTATGGTTCCATACACATTTTTGAAATGTTTTTTCTATAACTGTGAAATATGTCATTGGTATTTTAATAGGAATTGCATTGAATCTATAAATTGCTTTGGGTGGTGTAGACATTTTGATGATGTTGATTCTTCCAGTCCATGAACATGGTATATGCTTCCATTTATTTTTGTCTTCTTTAATTTCTTTCTTCAGTATGGTATAGTTTTCTGAATACAGGCTTTTACCTCCTTGGTTAGTTTTATTCCTAGATTCTTTATTTTTCTTGCTGCTATAGCAAGAAAAGAGATTTTTTCCTAATTTCTGTTTCTGATTTTTCATTGTTGGTTACAAGAATGCCATCTATTTCTGAATATTGACTTTGTATACCACTGTTGTGCAAAATTCACTTATTAGGTTGAGTAGTTTTTGGTGGAGTCTATAATATTTTCTATGTATACTATCATGTCATCTGCAGACATTGACAGTTCTACTTCCTCCTTTGCAATTTGGATGCCTTTTATTTCTTCTTCTTGTCTGGTCCCTGTGACTAGAACTTCTAATACCATGTTGAATACAAGTGGTGAAAGCAGACATCCTTGTTTTATTCCTGGTTAGTGGAAAAGCTGTTAGTTTTTGCCTATTGAATATGATGTTGGCTGTAGGTTTCTTGTATATCGCCTTTATTAGGTTTAGATATGCCTCCTCTACTCCCACTTTGCTAAATGTTTTTATTATAGATGGATTCTGTACCTTATCAAATGCTTTTTCCACATCTATTGATATGGTCGTGTGATTTTTGTCTTTCCTTTTGTTTATGTGATGTTTTACGTTTATCGACTTGTGAATATTGTACCATCCTTACAGGCTGGAACAGGTTCATCCCTGGGATGAATCCCACTTGATCTTGGTATGTGATCTTTTTAATGTATTTCTGGACTCAGTTTGCCAACATTTTGTTGAGGATTTTAGCATCTATGTTCATTAGTGGTATTGGTGTGTATTTTGCTTTCTTTGTTGTGTCTTTATCTGGTTTGGGGATTAGAATTATGCTGGCATTGTAAAAAAGTTTGGAGTCTTTCCTCTTGAACTTATGGAATAGTGTGAGAAAGATAAAGGTAAGCTTTTCCTTAGATGATTTGTATAGATCTCCTGTGAAAACATCCAGCCCAGGGATTTTGTGTGCTGGGAATTTTTTGTTTACTGCTTCAGTTTCAGTAGCTGCTGTAAGTCTGTTCAGTCTTTCTACTTCTTCTTAATTCAGCTTTGGAAGATTATAGGTTTCTAGAAATTTGTCCATTTCACCTAGGTTTTCAAATTCCTTGGATATAGTTGTTCATAGTAATTTCTTACAATCCTTTGTATTTCTGTGGTATCGGTTGTAATTTCTCCTCTTTCATTTCTGATTTTATTTATTTGAGTCCTCTCTCTTTTTTTCTTGGTGAGTTTCATTAAAGGCTTGTATTTTGTTTTTCTTTTCAAATAACCAGCTGCTGGATTTATTGATGCTTTGAATTGTTCTTTTAGTCTCTATGTCATATAATTCTGCTCTGATCTTTATTATTTCCTTCCTTCTACTGGCTCTGGGCTGTTTGCTGTTGTTCCTCCAGTTCCTGTAGCTGTAGGGTTAGGTTGTTTATTTGAAATGCTTTTATATGTTTTAGGTAGGCCTGTATCACTATGAATTTTCCTCTCAGGACTGCCTTCGCTGTGTTGCATAGGTTTTGAGCTGTTGTGTGCTCATTTTCATTTGTTTCCAGAAATTTTTTTTATTTCTTCCTTCTCATTCTTAACCCATTCATTGTTTAATAACATGTTATTCAGTCTCTAAGAATTTGAGCGTTTTTGAGCTTTTACCTTGAGATTGGTTTCTAGTTTCAAGCTACTGTGGTCTGAGAAAATGCTTGATATAATTTCAATTTTCTTGAATTTGGGAAGGCTTGCTCTGTGTCCTTCATGTGGTCTATCTTTGAAAAATGTTCCATGTATATTTGAAAAGAATGCATTATTTTTCTTCTTTGGGGTGAAAGGTTCTGTATATATTTATTAAGTCCATTTGATCTAGTGTGTTGTTCAGTACCACAATATTGTTGTTGATACTTTGTTTGTAAGATATATCTATTGTTCACAGTGGGGTATTAAAATCCCCTAGTGTGTTTATATAAAAATATATGTGTGTTGCTATCTATATCTTTCTTGAAGTCTTCCAAGATTTTCCTTATATATTTGGGTGCTCCTATGCTGGGTGCATATATATTTATAATGTTTATGTCTTCTTGATAGATTCTTCCCTTGAGTATTATGAATTGTCTTTGTGGGTTTCTTTTTATGGCCTTTATTTTGAAATCTATTTTGTCTGATATAGATTTTTTTCTTCTTGTCCATTTGCTTGGAATATTTTTTCCAACCCTTCACCTTCAGTCTGTTTAGGTCTTTTGTTCTAAGGCAGGTCTCTTGTAGGCAGCATATGTGCAGTACATGTCTTATTATCCATTCAATTCCCCTATGTCTTTTGATTGGAACATTTAATTCATTTGCATTTAAGGTTATTATTGATAGGTCCTTATTCATTGTCATTTTTCCCCTTTGTACCTGTGTTCCTCTCTCTCACTTTTTCTGCATCTTCTTAGGCAGAACTCCCACAAATTTTAAAAATTTTACTTTTAAAATTGAAATGTATTTTTAAAAATATTTTCCATATCCTTATCATTTTTGATACCATCTAGAGAAATGTCCTAACTCTGCCTTCCAGAATCTTATTTTCTGGTGCCATTCATTTTGTTGTACAAAATGTCTTCAGTCTCTATTCCACTTTTACACTTGTTTGATGCATGAAAGTGTGTATATGAAACACAGTGAGAGGCAGGACCAGTGTTATTGCAATAGTGGTGGGACACCTGTGTGGACTCAGATTTGACTGAGAAACATTCTGTACTGACAATGCAGGCTCTGCTCTAGAAAGAACTTGGGAGCTTTCTTTCATTTGATTATCACCTAGACCTTGAATGTAGATGTAGAAGAGTTGGAGGTAGGAAAACATCTGGGGGCTGGTAGATAAAATTATATTTCTTTTTACATTTTTGCCACTCCAGCAAGGCTTGATTTCTACCTTTGATTTCTGCCTTTATTCATAGGCTTGTGCCAAGTGGCACTGTTGGTTTCTGCCTCTCCATTCCAATAGGGCAGGTAAGGATCTTCCCAGAGAAGAAAATGACAACCTAGTTAAAGCTTTCTTCTCAGTAGACCTTCCATACATGGCCTACTTTGTTATCAATTTCTCCTCACACCTCAACACCAACAGCTTCTTTTAGTACATGAGTGTCAAGTAGCTATATCAAATACAATATCTAATGATTCTGCTCTCTGCTTCTGTGTTATCTCTGATGTCAGGTATAGGAAAGAGGTGATAAACTGTGTTTTTTTTACTGTCTTCTTAGAAGTTAGAAATAAAATTAGGTTCTCCAAGTCTCTTTTTGTCTTAATTCACTTTTTATCAATTCATCTTAGAGGGAATAAAAGAGGTTTATAGTCTATAAATTTTGTTTTTAACCAGTTGCTATTTCTTTAAAATTTTCAGAAAAATAGCATAACAGCATGGGCTGAAATTCAGGCATGCGTTTAAGGACAGAGCAATATTACATATGTTACTTAGCAATTACTTAGTATTTTTAAATGTTAGTGAATATCCTGAAGAGAGGATAGTAAAGGTCAGAAATAAGATGATGCTTAGACACAGAGTACTTTTCCAGGGTATATTTTGCGTATAAAACATAAAATTTTAAAAAAACATTTGGACATTACTATTTGTATGAGACTGAGTCAAAGATGCTGCATTAAGATGTCATTATTCTACTTGAACAGGTTCTACATATTAGTAGGTTTCATATTTATATATTACCTACTAAGAGCCACACACTGCAACATGCTTCTGCTTATGACTTAGGAAAGTGATTTCATACACATTTTCCTGTATGATTCTTCAACCACACAAAAGGTGAAGTAACTTACCCTAGAACCCGGGTTTCCTGCTTCCAGAATTTCAATACATTTCCTTGAGACCATAGCAGTGTTAACTCTGAGTATAATTAGTAATGCAGGCTAACCACTTTTCTCTTTATTTCCAGTGCCCTCACTTTGACTCCCAGTTGTCCAGGGATCCCTTTCTAGTAGTTTCCATGGAAACGACATGTTCACAAATTTGACATTCACCATCTCATGAAACCTCATCTCTATCCCATTCCCACAGTGCCTTAACAGGTGACTGCCCAGCTCATTTGATTTGAGGGGTTTTGTTTTTGTTTTTGTTCTTAACTCTACTAAATCATATTGCATTTTAAATGCACAGGGAGTTAACTTATTTAAAAGAAATGTATCAACAAAGGTGAGACAATTAGCCAAAGAACATATGCATAACTCATAGACACAGACAAAAGTGTAATTACGGCCAGAGGGAAGGGGGCTGGAGGCTGCGTGGAGGTGGACAAAGTGTGTGAGGGGGAGAGTAATGAGGTCATATGTAAGTGCCCACAATAAAAACAAAGTTAAAAAAGAAAAGAATCTGTGATTAATTCTTTTGTAATAACTTTCTAATTCATCTGTTCAGAAAGATGAACTTCTCATGTATTAGACTGTCTTTTTAAGGGGATTTTGTAATCCTGTATTAATTTGCCTCCCTCTCAAAGCATATTTTGATAATTATCAGCAACCTGCAGTGCCTTAACTCAAGGGAATGAATGATGTGTTAATTTCCAGCCCTGTGGCAGGCCAGTGGGAGAAGTGTTTTGAACCTTGGGGTATGGGAGTTGCAAGAACTGGCCTTGACATGAGATGAATTGCCATGTATAGGCGACTGTCACCACTCTGCCCACTCAACACTCTCTCTGAGTAGTCCACCTAAAGTTACAGGTATGTGAAGTGCAAGCCTCAACCTGGGAAAATGAAAGAACTCAATGCTTTTAAACCATTTAAAGCCATTTATACATGCATTAGTTATGTGTGCACAAAATTTAATTTTATCCAAGGTACATTACGAATGCACATTAACATATTTTGTTCTATACTATGTACTCGCATCACTTGAGAAAAATTAGGTCAACTAGTTAGATTGCTAAAGTCATAGTTTTGAGCTTTTATTTTTCTTTTTATTGATAATGTTATTACAGTTGTACCAATTTTGCCCCCTTTGCCTCCTTCCACTCATCACCCTCCACTACCCCCAGCAATTTCCCCTCCTTTATTCATGTCCTTGGGCCATGCAAATTAGTTCTTTATTTTTCAGTGATTTTCTTACTGTGGCTTAAATTATCTTATGTGTTCCCTGCCTCAGCTCATACCCTACCTTCCTTTGCTCACTCTGTCCTGGTCACCCCAGCTCATCCCTGCTCTGTGATGACAACAATCACAGTTCTGCATTGCTGTCCTCTCAGCTTCATACACTCTTGTCCCAGTGTCTCTGGGGTTTTCCCTGACTAGCCTATACACATGGCACCCATACAGTCCACTCCCTGTCTCCATACCCCATTTGTTTTTTACCAGTTATCACTATCTGGCATATAATAGATAGCATTCATATGTGTTCATTGTCTTTCCCTACTAAAATATAAATTCTCTGAGAGCAAAGACTTTGCTTCATTTGTTAAACCAATGTGCCTAGGAAAATGATCGGGGATGCCATAACTATTTGTTAATGAATAAACCAAAAGAGAATTTAACCGTGTTTATTGCAGCCTTATTCACAATAGAGAAGGTATGGAAACAACCCAAATTCTCATCTATGAATAAATGAATAAAGAGATGTGGTATTTATACACATGTGCATAGCACATCATGCTAAGCAAGGTCAGTCAGACAAAGATAAGTGCTGTGAGATACCACTTATATGTGGAATCTAAAATAAGTGAAACCAAACAAAAACAATAAAACAATAGTTACCAGGGGATGGGGAGTCAAAGGCTAAGGCTGAGGGTATTTAGAGGCACAAACATGTGATGAGCACTAAATAAGCCAGAGAGATCTACTGCACAGTACACTGGCTATAGACCATCCTATTGTGCTATAAGCATGTAATATGACAGGCATCATTACAATGACAACCGTATTACAATATATAATTGTATCAAAATAACAGGTAGTGTACCTTAAATTTACACATTGTTATATGTCAAATTTATCCAATTGAAAAAAAAAAGAACCTCAGAGATTCCAGGCACTGAAAGGTTTGGGGGAGGGTTTGGGGGAGGCCCTTATGAAATAAAAAATATATAAATAAATTCTTCTTTAAAATAAAAAATAAAAGTTAGGAAAACAAAAGGGAACTTAAGTGCCATGCATGTCGCTGTGGGAGCCACATAATGCTGAAGTAATGCCATATCAGTGAAAATGGCACAATATTTCTGCAAATGCCTTAAAGTGCATAATTATTTATGTAAGTAAAAGACATTGTTAAAAGTTTACTCACTTCTGATACTTTGTACAATTCTTAAGTATTGTTTTTAACATGCCATGCTTGTGGAGAAGTGAGATTTAATAATCTAAATCTTGCTTAATTGAAAATATCTGAAGACACAAGCATGCCAATAAAATCAATGAAAATCTAAGTACCTATGTGCAAGTCTTTAGATATTTCTTTTTTCTATACTATCCATTGAAAAAATTAGTAATTATGTTTTGTGATTGAGATTTCAGGTTATAAGAGTCAGTCATGTAACAGTATCATAAAACTGAAGAGCAGATGTGATTTTAATTCCACCAAATAAATCAGGCACAAAAAGCATCATATTACTACATTTGACAGTCGGATTAAATTGATCTCTATGCCTTTCTTTGCCAGTTTGGCAAGAAATTCAACTACAGTCTTTATTGAGGCATTTCTCCTTCTCTGAAGCTAAGATTCTATGAAGATCCCAGGGTCTTGTGCATCCAGAAAATGAAAGGTTCTGGTCTTTTGTTCTCATTGATGGCTGAAGGAACGCTTGTATTTCAAGTTGACGTTTTCTCTTGGGGGAGGCAACATGCCACATGCAGTAGAAGTGATAACGGCTGCGTGACTGACCCTCCACTGCCAACTTATCCTCTTTCGCCTCCCTTGGACATAAGAGACTATAAACACTAAAGACTCAATTTACCACACTTTCTGGCGGGTTGGGTTAGACATGTGATGCACAATCTGGGCAATGAGCCAAATACAGAAGCTCATTGATACTGCATTTCCCATGGTTATTCCCCGTTCTGCTTCCTGAAAGTGACATGAAGCTGGAGGGACATCCAGATGCTCAATAAAAAGTAAAAGGACAAAAACAAACATGGAAGAATAGAAAGCAAGAGCCTGTCATTGCTGAACAGCCGAGCCAATGCCAAGAACAGAATAATGAGGGACTAAAGTTTATGTCTGGAAAATAAGTCTCCACTTGTTTAAGATATTTTTAAATCGTCTTTCTTGCACATCTCTGATGGAAATTCAGCCTTGGTTAAGAGGATCGTTGCCGAGCATGGCAGCCCTGCTGCCTAGGGTCCCACCTCTCTAGTGTATCATGCTAGGAAGGTATATATGGTGTCATTTTACATAGTCATTGCTCTCTTTTTGATCGATTATGATAAAGTGGTACAGTTGTCTGTTATTCCTGGTAACACCATCAAAAGCTTGCCTCCTTCCCAGTATTGATTTCACCTTGGCCAAGAGGGAGCAGCTCCAGCCTTTACCCTATGCACTTTCTTTTGTTTATTCTCTTTCTCTTTGGAAATGTCAAGCATATTCACTGCAAAAAGGCCTTTAGACCCCTAAATTTGTATCTCCTTTAAGGGTGAGATAGAGGAAGAAATGGAATAAGGAAAGTATAGCTGATACTAGATACTTTTCTCCTATTAATTTGCTTAGTTACACTATTATAACTTATCCTCCCTGGGGGTAGAGAATTCTCAATCCCATTTGCCAGTCCTGACTGCTGGTCTCTCCTTACCTATCTATGTGGAAGGGCCCTTGGGATCAGGGCCTTATCCACGCCAGCCCACTGTGATGACTTTAGATGCCATTTTTATACCAACCACTCTGAAATTCAATCTTTAGCCCAGACAACTTACCTGAGATCCAGGTTCAATTACTTACCTGCTTACTTGAAATACCCACCTAGACAGAGAATGACAAGCTCATATTTACTAGCATAAAACTAAAAGAATTAAAGATGCCTTTTTCTTAAAAACAAAGAGGCCATCGATTTATTTTCTAAGAAAGAATTCTACAAATACATAGATATAATACCCACTTTTTGTAACTAGCCAGTTTCCTTAATAATTGAATTTTCACAGATTAATAAACAGATTTTAGATAATGTTATAGATTATGTAAAACATAATTTCTAAATTAGAAAATAATGTGTTTTAGAAGTGTTAACTTTTCTCTTCTCCCAGTTTTATTTTCCTCACATCAAAAAAAATTGCCAAGTTACATTCCTGAAAAAGAGTTATCCCATCTTTGTTCATTTTAATCACAGAAAAGAACAATCCTAAATTCTTATCTTACTGCTATTGTTAACAACAGAGTCCACTACTTCCCTTTTCTTAAGATAAATGAGGACATGTTTTCCATTTTCATAGGGTTTTGAGAAATAGTTACGCATATAACTATGTGATCATACCCATTATTTTAACCAGTTCAGTCTAGAAGCTCTTCCTAATGTGAAAGAACCAAACAAGATACTTTTGTGAATTTGATAATTTCCTGAATAATTCTAAGATTATGTTTAAGTTTGGATGACCTTAATGTGACCCTAGGGTAATCTCTTCAAGATTAAAATAGAATCTTAAATAAAATACAATAAAATAGAAATTACATATATTTTCATATTCTTCAGGAATTATGCCAAGGCTTCCATCATATCAAATTTTTAAATTTCCAAAGATATTTTTTGTTTAGCTTTTTAATATTTTATTGTTGTTCTATTACAGTTGTCCCAATCTTTCCCCCTTTGCTCTTGCCCTCCCAGCCCTTCCCTTGCTTCCACAGTCCATCTCCATGGATCTCTCATACATGTTCTTTGCCTAGTCCCTCCCCTTCTTTCCACCATTATCGCCCTTTTTTCCAACCTTACCCCCTTCCCCTCTCCCTCTGGTCACCTTCAGTCTTTTCCTTGTTTCCATGCCTCTGGTTCCATATTGTTCATTTGTTTTGTCGATTATGTTCCTGTTGTCTTTCACCACCTGGCTTATTTCACTTAGCATAATGCTCTCCAGTTCCATCCATGCTGTTGCAAAAGGCAGGATTCCTTCTTTCTTTCTTCTGCATAGTATTACATTGTGTAAATGTAGCAGTTTTTTGAGCCACTCATTTATTGATGGGCACCTAGGTTGTTTCCAACACTAGGCTGTTGTAAATAACACTGCTATGATAGTAGGGGTGCCTGAAGTCTTTTGAATTGGTGTTTCAAGATTCTTGGGGTATATTCCCAGCAGTGGCATCACTGGGTCAAAAGGCAGTTCCATTTTTAGTTTTTTGAGGAAACTCCATGCTGTTTTTCACAGTGGCTGCACCAGTCTGCATTCCCACCAACAGTGCACTAGGGTCCCCTTTTCTCCACAACCTCTCCAACACTTGTTTGTTGCTTTGTTTATGATGGTCATTCCAACTGGTGTGAAGTGCTATCTCACTGTGGTTTTAACTTGCATCTCTCTGATGGTTAGTAATGCTGGGCATCCTTTCATATGTCTCTAGGTCCTCTGTATGTCCTCCTTGGAGAAGTGTCTGTTCAGGTCCTTTGCCCTTCTTTCAATTGGATTGTTTGACTTCTGCATGTTGAGTCATATGAGTTCTTCATGTATTTTGAAGATCAAACCCTTGCCCAAGGTATCATTGGCAAAAATTGTTTTCCCATACAGTAAGATCCCTTTCCATTTTGATGATGTTTTTTTTTAGCTGTGCAGAAGCTTTTTAGTTTGATGAAGTCCTATTTGTTTATGCTTTCCTTTATCTCTCTTGCCCTAGGAGACATGTTGGTGGAAATATTGTTGTGTGGGATATCTGAAATTTTATTGCTTGTTTTCCTCTAAGATTTTTATGGTGTCATGACTTATATTTAAGTGTTTTATCCACCTTAAGTTCATTTTGGTATATGGTGTAAGTTACTGATCCCATTTCATTTCTTTACATTTACTTGCCCAGATCTCCCAATGCCACTTATTGAAGAGGCTATTTTTACTCCATTTTCTGCTCCTGTCCCCTTTATCAAATATTGACAGTAGAAACATGGGTTTATTTCTGGGTTCTCTATTCTTTTTCATTGATCTATATGTCTGTTCTTACACCAGCACCAGGCTGTTTTGATTACAGTGCCCTTGTAATAAAGTTTGATATCAGGTATTGTGATCCCTCCTACTTTATTCTTCTTTCTCAAGATTGCTGAAGCTATTTGGGGTTATTTTTGGTTCCATATAAATTTTTGAAATATTTGTTCTAGATCTGTGAAATATGCCATCAGTTTTTTATAGGGATTGCATTGAATTTATAGATTGCTTTGGGATTGCTTTAGGTAGTATGGACATTTTAATGACGTAAATTCTTCCAATGCATGTACACAGTATATAGGTCCATTTATTTGTATCTTCCTTAATTTCTTTCTTCAGGGTTCTGTAGTTCTCCAAGTACTGGTCTTTTACCTAATTGGTTAAGTTTTTCCTAGGTATTTTTTTGTTGTTGTTGTTGCTGTTGGTATAGTAAGTGGGATTTTTTTTCCTAGTTTCTGTTTCTGATATTTCATTGTTGGTGTATAAAAATGCCCTCGATCCCTGCTAATTTCTTTTTATGGTTATAAAAAACTCTCAGTCTCTGGAGATTTAGACTGAAAACTAGAAGAAAATCTTTTTACAGTATGCTCATATTGCTGTTAAGATGAATTTAAAAGGAAAGTTTCATTATATTTAAAAGCAATTGGCAAGGGGTTTAGAAACTGTTGCCAAAATTTTGTTCAACATTACCTTCTACAAATAAAATCAATACTAAAGAAAAAAATTACAAGTTCCTACACTATAAAATTTCTTTGTAAAAAAACCATAACATAATTATAATCACAATAGCAGTTTATGGAATAGCAGAATGTCTGTACACAATACCGTCCTAAGTACATATACATGTGTCTTTTCATTCAGAACTCATGACTAAATTGTAATGTAGGTGTTATGATTCTCACCATTTTACAAGTTCCTATAAGACAGAGTTTAATTATTTGCCAGAAGTTATATAGCTAGTTAAGGATGAGAACAAGATTCCAACTCAAATTTATTATGACCCTAAATGCCATTTTCTTCAGCATAAGTTAGCTACTTGTTTGTTTGTTTGTTTGTTTTAACAAGGTACAATAAGACCTAACTACTTGTGCAAATTGGTGACAAGGGATGGTGGGAAACCAGGACAGATCTGCAAAGTGAATTTCTGGTCCTGGCAATGAACTCCAGTATGGCTGTTGAAACAGATTAAAGGAATATGTAAGAGGTTTAAATCATAGTAGCCATAGAATCTGAGGTTTAATTTAGACTGGTATTTGAGTCTAAGAAGGTCCAGTACAATGGGTGAGGCAGGAGCAAGGGACCCAGGGACAGTGATAACACTGTCTACTACCTCTCAGACACTTTATGAGGCACTGGACATACTGAACAAAGAGCCAAATAAAAGAATGACCCTAGACAGGTAAGAAGGAGCCAAATGATAACACAGCTTGAATGGCAAGATGGAAAGATTAAAAGTCTGTTTTATTCTGATATTGCAAGATGAACAAACAGGGAAAAGAATGGTGAGATGTGAACTTCAGGGGGTAAAAAATCAGTCTAAATTCATCTTAACAAATGTAGATTAAGACTATTCCATGAGACAGGCAATGGAGATGGAGAGATGAATGCCTTCCAGGGGACCCTAAGGGACAGTGCCCAGAAAAAGAGCAGGCCCAAATGAATCACCTTATCAAGCTCCTTGGCAGTAGAGAATGTGAAGAGATGAATGGCAGCAACTTATCAGTTTAATTACAGCTTCCTGTCAATATAGTCATCTGAAAAAGAAGAAACTTAACAGTTTCAAAAAGGAAAAGCAAGCTATAGATTTCTAATAATTTTCAAATAATATTTCTCATAGTCTTAAAATCTTCTACAGATCTATTTCAAAATTAAAGTGACTAACATAGTGGATGGAATCCCACCCCCATACACCCCACCAACACCAACCCTTATAAGTTCTCAGAGCTGGTTTTTTGTGATTCACCACAATTATAGTATCTATCAAGGAAATTTCAGAGAGAGATTGCACCAAACCAAACAGAACAAAGAAGATTATTTTCAAGACTGTCTCCAGAGGAGAGAGAAGCTGTACTCAACTCCTCTGAAACAAAAGCAGGAGAATTCCTAAGTGATGGGGTGACCAGTGGGAAAGTTCGGGAAGACAGGATTAGGCAATTTGAGTTTGCTAATTGGCACTTTCTTTTTTTAATATATTTATTGATTATGCTATTACAGTTGTCCCATTCCCCCCTTCATTCCCCTCCATCCTGCACACCCTCTTCCACCCACATTCCCCCCTTTAGTTCATGTCCATGTGTCATAAGTTGTTTTAGCTTCTACATTTCTCATACCGTTTTTGCCCTCCCCCTGTCTATTTTCTACCTACTATCTATGCTATTTATTCTCTGCACCTTTTCCCCCTCTCTCCTCCTCCCACTCCCCTGTTGCTAACCCTCCATGTGATCTCCATTTCTGTAGTTCTGTTCCTCTTCTAGATGTTTGCTTAGTTTGCTTTTGCTTTTGTTTTAGGTGTGGTTGTTAATATCTGTGAGTTTGCTGTCTTTTTACTGTCCTATTTTTTGTCTTCTTTTTCTTAGATAAGGCCCTTTAACATTTCATATAATAAGGGCTTGGTGATGATGAACTCCTTTAACTTGACCTTATCTGAGAAGCACTTTATATTCCCTTCCATGCTAAATGAAAGCTTTGCTGGATAGAGCAATCTTGGATGTAGGTCCTTGCCTTTCATGACTTGGAATACTTCTTTCCAGCCCCTTCTTGCCTGGAAGGTCTCTTTTGAGAAATCAGCTGACAGTCTGATGGGAAATCCTTTGTAGGTGACTATCCCCTTATCCCTTCCTGCTTCTAGAATTCTCTCCATCATTTTAATCTTGGCTAATGTAATGACAATGTACCTTGGTGTGTTCTTCCTTGGGTCCACCTTCTTTGGGACTCTCTGAGCTTCCTGGACTTCCTGGAAGTCTATTTCCTTTGCCAGATTGGGGAAGTTCTCCTTTATTATTTGTTCAAATAAGTTTTCCACTTATTGCTCTTCCTCTTTCCCTTCTGGTACCCCTATAATTTGGATGTTGGAACATTTAAAGATGTCCTGGAGGTTCCTAAGCCTCTCCTCATTTTTTTGAAATCTTGTTTCTTCATACTTTTCTGTTTGGTTGTTTCTTTCTTCCTTCTGGTCCACTCCATTGATTTGGGTCCCAGTTTTCTTCCCCTCACTATTGGTTCCCTGTGCGTTTTCCTTCATATCATTTATTGTAGCCTTCATTTTTTCATCTAATTTGCAACCAAAATTGACCAATTCTGTGAGCATCCTGATCACCAGGGTTTTGAATTGTGCATCTGATAGGTTGGCTATTTCTTCGTCGCTTAGAAGTATTTGCTCTGGGGCGTTGATCTGTTCTTCCATTTGGGCCTTTTTTTTTTTTTTTTTTTTGGTCTTGTCATGCCTGTTTCGTATAAGGGGTGGAGTCTTAGGTGTTCCCCAGGGCGGGTCAACCCAGTTGCTAGGTTGTGACACTGTATGTGGAAGAGGTGTCAGAGAGGAAACAATGGTGCTTGCTCTGCTCTCTCTCAGATTTCAGTACCTCCGTCAATTCCCCCAAGCAAACTGGGCCCTTCTGGTGCTGATTCCCATGTGGGTGGGCTTGTGTACATTCTAGGACCCTGCGGGTGTCTCCAAAGAACTCTCCTGTGAGGCTGGGAGTCTCTCCCGCTGCTAAACCCCCACAGGTGTTTTCAATGGGTGTTTTGAGGCTTTATTTCCCATGTTGGGGCCCTGAGTTTCATGGTCTGTCTTGCTCCCCAGTGTCGCCTGGTTTGTCCCACGCAAATGTGGGACCGCCCAGTCAGCCAGCCCCCTTGTGTGCTTCACTGGGTCTGCCAGCTGTCACCCCCTCATCCATGAGCTGCTGCCTTGCATGCCCGGGGTCCACAAGTCACAGCTTTTTTTTTTTTTGCTTTGACCCCTCTCCACCCAGCCTTCTGACTCCAGCCTTCGTACCTGTCTGGATGAATGTTTCTATTTTAACTCCTTGGTTGTCAGACTTCTGTACAGTGCAATTTTCTGTCAGTTCTGGCTGTTTTTTGTTTCTAAATTTTTGTTGTCCTTATTTTGGTTGTGTGAGGAGGCACAGTGTGTCTGCCTACGCCTCCATCTTGTCTGGAAGTCCCTAATTGGCACTTTCTTATAAGTTAAGCACCTACTTCCCCAAAGACTGATAGGGAGGGGTGCTACCTTTCATAATTTTTACATTTTAAAGGAATGGCTCCACTGCTCTTGAGAAAGACATTCATGGGTTGTAAACTGGCAAGAGCTGGGAGAAGATTTACCATTTCCAAGGAGCAGAGAACGACTTTACAACAGCAGTTTCCTAAAGTATGTGCTTTGAGACAAGGGAGTCAGGGGCCTACAGGCAGGAAGAAATATGTAAAAAGCTTAATGGAGCTGAGGGTAATGTTAAGGCATCCCAGTCCTAACTACTGATGGTAATTCAATGTTTCTTAAGAAAATATTCAACCTCATACTTAACGTAAGAAACAATCTCATATTTAAGCTGCTATGATTGGATCAGGATTATCTGATGAGATGGTGTGAGACTGCAGAAATTTCTGCCTGTGGTTCTCTAGTGAACCATAGATATCAGCAAATGCTGTCTACATATTAATTCTGTGTGTTTTCTTCCATGTGTCCAACAAATCACGTGTCAGTACTGGCACACTGACTGCTAAGAAAAGCTGCTGCCAAAGGCATCTTATTCTACATTAATATTTTGACACTCAGTGTTATGGTTGCTATGCATAAAATTATCAGATCTAAAAACATATGTAGATAGATCTAAACCACAAAAAATAATTTTGGAAAACGAACCTTGTTATTTGTCTCAAGACTCTCATTGGTGCCATAAGAAGTTTTACATCAAAAGGCAGTATGTTCTCAGCAGTACTCTATCATTAGTTGTGCTCTTGCAATAAATAAGGTCAAAATCTTGTGCAAATCCATTTTTTACAAATCAGAACAAAAGAAAACCAATGACATTTTTGTATTTTGACAGTTATTAGTTGATTCTGAAACTATTTAACCACAGTATTAACATAAACAAAAGATCCAGCATAAATAATGCCTTTTTTTATTACAAAATCTTTTATTACAAAATCATAAGCATGCAATTCAGTAACATAACAGTATCACACTCAAGCACAGCATATAACATTTTAGGTGAAATGTTCAAATTAAAACTATAAATTATTACACCCATATTAACACCCTACCAACCACACTTAAGCAAGCATTACTTGTGCTGGACCCTGTATAAAAAAAAAAGAATATTTCTTTTCTAAAACTAAAAGAAGAAACATTTTTTTGAAAAGCACCTAAGATAAAGTTGTGTAAAATCATTCCTTGCTATAGAATGTAAAAATTGATGGTCTCATCTCCTGCCCATTTTATGCAATACAAACCTTTCAAGTTCTCCAGTGAAAAGAAAGTCCGGTCCTTTTGAGCAGAATTTATTCTCACATGGTGTAGGAAGCAGAATTATAGAATTATTTCTTTAAATTTGACTTGTCTTTTTGTTTATTTCATACTACATGATCTTGCTTCAGGCAATATTTAGTTTTCAATGCTTTTTATCTTAAGCCTTTTCTTGTATGCCTTTTATTTATCACTGTATGTAGGAGTGTGCATTTTAACCATTATTATCTTAGATTCTGGAGCTTCCTACCAGCCAGCCAGCCAGAATCCCCATAGTTTTTTGGCTTCCTGCTAGCATCAGTGGGAAAAGAAACAGCTACTGCAACAAGAGAGAACAGCATGTAGAGAGCATTTAAACTAGTGCCTTTAAAATGTGAGCTCTCAATAGGAAAAAATATATCTAGTCATTTCTTAGGTAGTAGCTTAATGCTTAATCCTGTGCAATAAACTTATAGGTTTGGTTTTCATTTGCTTTGTTTTGTTTTTGATCAAAAAACATAGTCTTCAGACTTGTCTTTAACATAGCTTTCTCTTTGCCATCAAGAAAGAATGTGATTTATAAAACATTTTGGATACTTGCTAAAGAATTTCAATAAATAAATAACATTGTTGAGGCCATTCATCAAGGAAAGGCTTCAGATACTGCCACGTTCAAATTATATTAAGAGTCCTTTACATATGGTAATGTTTTTAGCTGTTTTATGTCACTTCACTATTCCTAAGAGAAATGTAACATTTTCATTAGTGCCAAACCATTTTGGTATGATAATATTTCTTCCTGGCTTATAGAAAAAATTGTTAATGTTTACTGAATTTAACAAAGGTAAAATTTTTATTTTCCTCCAAAAACAAATTACTTGATTTTTAAGTTATATGGAATGCCCTTGTCTCATTATTTTTATTATGAGAAATACACTGAAAAATAAAGATATAAATTCCATAGCTTATAATACACACTATTTTACAAACAATGGTACATAAAAGTTGACTCCAAAATTAAATAAATAAATAAATAAATAAATAACTTTCCTAATAAAGATACCTAACTGGCCTGCTAGTAAGTGACTAGCTAACCTATCAAGTGAATAAAAACATGATGTTTATAAAATCTATAATGGTTCAGTTCATGGTAATTCCTATACTTGGAATTTAATCACAGACCATTAATAAATGATCATTGCCAAAACCCAAGATATTACTATGATACTCAATCATATATGCAAAGTCTGTACACAGATGTTTAACCAACTTTATTCATGGTCATTGAAGCTTGGAAATAGCCAAACTGTCTTTCGATAGGTGGCTGGGAAAACTATGGTGCATCCAGACAATGGAATATTATTAAGCACTAAAAAGAAATGTGCAATCAAGCAATAAAAAGACGTGGAGAAATTTCAAATGCACATTACATACTGAAAAAAGCCAATTTGAAAAGACTATCTACTGTATGATTCCAACTGTATAACATCCTCAAAAAATAAAACTGTGAGGAGAGTAAAAAGATCAACAGCTGCCAAGGGTTAGAGGGAAAGGAGGGATGAACACGTGAGGCACAGAGGACTCTCAGGGCAGTGAAACTATTCTGTGTGATGCTAGTGTTGGACGCATTTTCTTATGCAGTTATCAAAACCATAGAGTGTGCAACCCCAAGAGTGACCCCAATGTAAACTGAGGAGTTGGGGTGACAATGATGTGTCAGTGTCGGTTCAAGAGGGTAACAAATGCATCACTCCGGTGTGGGAGCTGATAGTGAGGGAGGTTTTTGGGGGTTAGGTGGGAACTCTACTTTCTGCTCAACTTTGCAGTGAACCTAAAATTGTTCTAAAAAATAAAGTCTGTTTAAAAAATGATTATTAGGTTACCTGGGATTCTAGGAGACTACCATAGTCTTTGAAGATTTTAATGTTTAAAATGCATAGTTGATGGTCCATCACTTTGACATGATAGTGTAAGAAATATAAAACCAAATCATGTAATATTAATCCAATTATTTAATTTTTAGACAATAATGAAAATATCATGGCCTCAAAACAGAGTTAGTTTAAGGAGAACAAGAAATTATAAAATTTAGGATCAATATTAATGACACTGAATCCATGTTAGAAAAAATTAGTATACACCTACAGTTTAATAATGATCAAGCATTTCAACAATTAATTGAATTTTGACAAGGAAAATTGAAAGGAAAAAAGTTATTTTTTTTCAGTAAGGAAAAAATTTAAACCACTTATTTTAATCATTATAAACCACTATGAATTTTTATATTTTAAAGATACATTTAGCTCTGTCTTCAATCACGTCATAAATTTTCTAGATTTCCTGCTTTGTAATACAGCATTTTGACATAGTCATTGTCTCTAAGACAAGTTCACCATTGCTATTCTGTTAATCTGTCTTGTGATTTATTTCAAAGGAAAAAATGAATATTTTCACTTTTCATTTATAACTACTTAATTTATCATGTATTAAATTGTATTCTTTCCCCTTCACATGTTTTTACAGTAAATCCTACATTCTGTTATCTTCAAAAAAAATATCATTGGTAATTATATTTAGACAGATTCCCTTTTCTGAGCTCAGTTTCCTTAAAAGTCCCTTAAAAAACCAACACTGAGCATTTTTAGACATAGAAAAGATTCCGTTGATTCATAATGGAAAAATGTTTCATTTGTCAACCTGATTTCTCTATATCATTTTCCCTTCCCCTCGTCCAATGGTTTCATAGAATGTTACAGGGAAAATGTATATGTCACCACACAATATAAGTGGAACACCAGCTACATGTGGTGTGTGCTGCTGACACAGAGGTCTGCTCCCCAAAGGTGAGACAGAAGCCAACTTTGGAAGGTAAGGCATTTACCACTAGAGGCTCAGTAAATATTTAAACTATGAGAAATTATGCCAGGAAAGATTCTCTGTGGCAAAAGTATAAGTGAACAGTTCTGCCTCTTTGATCTTTTGCTCAATCACCAGTAAAAAATACTAACTTTCAGAACTTCTGTGATGATTAGGTTGGAAAGTATAACTCATAAAATGCCATATAGATATCAAATACCATAATAATTCATAATTTGGCCATTTCAAAGTATAAGAAAATTTAAACAGACAAAATACCTAGAAGAGTAAGCCACTGGCTACATGTTTGGGAGTTGAATGAGAGTGAGAGCTGTGTACATTTGCAAGTCCTTCCATTCCAATTTCTTTATTATGTGCGAGTGTCTGGTTTGCTGCCATGAAACATAAAAATAGTAAAGAGAGGAGCTCAGAAAAAAATGAATGATTTAATCAGATAGGATTCAAGCTTACCCCAGCTTAGGTGTCTTTTATTCTTCATTTCAGTGAGTTACATTTCCACAGTTATCACCAAGGGTGTGCATGCACCTTGAATTTTTCACAAAAGGTCCACAATACAGGGCTTCATAACTAGGTTATATGTTATATTCAGAATCCCAGGGGAACTAATAGATCCTAGAAATATTGATTAAGCAAGATGAAGAATACTTACACAGTTTCAACTACAACAATTTTAAAGACAAATTACAAGCTTCATTTGTCACAAAACTCACCAAAAAGTAATTCATTGAAGAATATCTCTTTTATGCAAAATATACAATTTGGGATATAATTTGATTAATATTTTACTATATACTGACATTGTCCCTTAGTCATTTAGTAAAAAAATACTCTCATTGCCAGAATTTTTCTATAATATTTATACTTGAGGTAACAATGACAAAAGACAAACTATGAATGATGGTGATTTTTTGTCATGGTGATTTTCTAGAACTAAACAACTATGTGACTAAAAATAGGTCAGTTTTAATAAATAGGCACTGGAAATTTGACAACATAATATGACAAGCTGATAACATAAGTGCTTTATAAGAAAATGATACAATGTTCATGAATCCAACCAACAAAGGGGAAATAAGAGAAATTAAGACAGACCGATACTACACCAAAATCGCTGTCTTGTATGATTCACAGCACAATCTACTACAGGCCCATGAGTGGTAGTTCATGGAGGTATGGGCCATACTTGAAGCTTCGGAGACGTGGATTATGAATTTGGCTTCCTTTGATGTGAGATGGCCAAAATTATTGACCCATGCACACATGTTGGTATTTACAATTGTTTCACGGACACTGGCCAGTCCACAAGCAAACCACTCATATGGGGAGCACCAAATGAGTCCCAGCCCCAATCCTTTTACGAGCTTTAAATGTTTCTTGAAGAGGCAGGAACTTCTTCCAAGTGCATCCTGGTCACATCAGGGCACATTCAGCAGCAGAAGTCTGTTTCCAGTACAGTCCTTCATATGGCTAAATTCCACTGTCTCTTTTTCAGCAGTCAAAAGTCCATGATAAATTCTGTACAACACTGCAGTCAATAACAGCAGCACCAGACAGTAGCGTAGTATAATTCCTTTATCATAGAGCTCTGAATGATTATAGCTTTCTATGTGTGGTGTTATCAAGAGGATCACTGAATCTCTAAACATCAGATGGGCACGTCTGGGTAAATACATTGCTGTACAAGATCTGTGACATGCAGGTCATGCTCTAGGACTTGGGGATCTAGAGTAATATAAGTTACGTGGCCAAGAATAAAAGTGATAATTGTCCTCCTAACAAAAAATAAACATGAGAATTAGAAATTAATCAACAATCTCAATGATCCTGAATGCCTTAGAAATATGGTTTATCCCCCAATATATCTTATGGCATTTTTCTTCCCTCACACATCCAATACACCAGACACACTTGCTATTGCATTCATGGGGATGTGTAAACAGAATTTCTTCCACTTAGACTGGATACGACTCCCTAGAGGTTTGATTAGAGTGTAGAAATGAATGCTGGTAGGTAGGTAGTAGAATGTGACACTGCAGCAGGCAACCAAATGCAATGGTGACATTGCTGCTGCCTAAATTCTGTTTATAAGGAAGGTTCACAGTATCAATTAACTGAGTCTATCGGGCATCCTTAATTCATACACACAGCAGAGAAGCTGTTCTAACTAGCAAGAAGGGCAAGGGGGATGGGACAAGGCCCAGTACTAAGATCATGAACACCTTATCAGGCATTTCTGTGCTTTATGGAGACAAATGGCATATACAGTTAAGACAGGGAGCTAAGACAGACAGAACAACATTCAGGACAAAGCACCGGATTAAACATTGACTGAAAATCTGATTATTCTTGTGAGTCAGAAACTTAAGGCTGGTCAAGAAAGCCTCCTGTGAGCAACGATGTTCTTTGATGTTTGCACAAAAATTAATAAATGAAAATAAAGGAAGGGGGTTTAAAAAAAGGCATGAGAGCTTTGGGAAATATTTGGCACTCTGCCTCTGAAAATGATGACAAATCCTGGGATTTTTAAAAAAAAATGACTCAAGTATTAAGCAGCAATTCCTGTTCCAACAATGCAAGCCTGGCTGGCAGTTACCTGTCTCTCATGTTTTGTGCCTTCCCCAAGCCATTAAGTCAGGGATCTGGCCTCGGCTTGTGTGTAACCAGTAATGACAACCTCTTTGTAGTTATCTGTGTGCAAACAACCAGAGACATTCAGAACTCCAATACAGCAATTTTGAAGAAAGGTAAATCAATCAAGAAATTAAGCTATTTAAGACAAATATTTCTTTCAAACAATAAAGGAAAAAATGTCAAACAGAAACTTGCCCACCTGCCCCACCATTCAACATTCACAACAGTCGACCAGTTTCATATCAGTAGGACAGTGGATGCAAGTCTACATATCCCAAGCCCTCCATCGTCCCTGAACTCTGTGCCATTGCTTTCAGGTGACAGAGACAAGATGGTCCATGCAAATGAGCTGACTGAAGTCATGTAGTATGCAAGCAAGATAGGATCCCAGACATCTTCAGAATGGTGTAGAGAGTCACAGAAATGAAGGTCCCATGAAGTGGTTAGCATTTGGAAGCACACTGTTTTAAATATATCTCCCTGAAAATATGTTTATGTGTTAGTGTACTGGCCAATATCTGATACTATCTATTATTTTATTGTGAAAGGACATCAGGGAAATTAATATGGAGAAGTAATACCACTACTTTAGATAATCTTTAAAGCCAAGATAAGATTCAGTAACTACCCAAATGGCATTTCTGACTTCAGAAAACATCATGCAGATCTGTACTGTGTTAATGGAGGTTGGAGTAACTCTACATTTAATTATTCCAATGATGGAGTAGACTGTACTCGAATTAATACAATTTAGCCGACTGATGCAGTTTGATTTACAAGATAGATGGGATGGGAGATCGAGAGCGCCTCAGAGGACAAGGAGAGTTGTAGGGTGATGTTACTGGAGAGAGCCTCAGAGCATTGCCTGTCAAGCCCGCTATGTTGTTTAAGCTTCGGGATTTTTCATATCCTTTTATGAAGAAAGGCACAGACATAAGTTGAATTCAACCAGAAAATAGACACAGGAAAACAATACCATGCAAGATAATCAAAAGTCCTACTTTCGAGCTCAAAACAGATTTGTTTACAAAGAATTCAATATTTAGACAATTTTTAACTCTAGAAAAACTGAAGTTCACTGTAGTTGTCATTCCCAAAGAGTAAACCACCTATCATGAATTACAGCTGCAACACTTTAAAAATCTATTCCTTCCCAGATTATTCTTTGTTTCGATGTAATTTTGGCCTATGCAATACCAGAACTCTTTTAGAATTAGGCAAAGCAACTTAAGTAAGATATACACTTGGCTAATATTACTAAATTTCAGACTATGTTCCTGAAAAAAATAAATGGGTTATATCTCCTCTTTTATGTTTTAGTATTTACTAAGCTGTTAAAGCATGCTTAACTTTAAATAGACAACTCTTTTTATAGCATATTTAATCTTCCAGCTTTATGGAGTTAAAAGAATGATTCTTAAATAATGACATTTGATGCCATTATCCAAATAATGTAGAATGAATGTCCTTATCTAATATTTTCAATAAAAAAGTAAAGAAAAAAATTAAATGAATGAAATATAAATTGAGTCTTAATTTCAGTGATTTAAAGTCTAATTTTGATTATATGATGTTTTCAGCTGCCTTCTCTGCCAGGAATTGAAAATAATTTGAATTTAATTCACCTTTTCTTTTTATTATTTTGCATTTTAATCTTTTGTTAATGAAATTCATAAAAGGTTTTTCTCACAAGCTTTAACCCAATAGTTCATCTTAACTACTTAAGAAATACCCCATCAAAAAATAAATACAAATATAATACAAATAAAAGAAACACCCTATCAAAGTAAACTTTGAAAGAATTCATATATCCTAGTACTTTTCGTTGGAAAATATTAGGGGCAGTTAAATGAGGTAGGCAGCACTTAGTGCAAAACTAAGTTAGATGAAAACTGTACTGAAAATAGGGCAACTATTGACTAGAAAAGCAGTCATACAGCCTAAGAAAGATACGTTCTGACAGCTCCATTGAACAAGCGTGGGACAGCAGGAAAGTGAAATTTTCTGTTGGACGGCCAACACTGAGCAGATAGACACAAATCCAGTGAGCGTCTTCCCTCAGACTGATGGCACACTCCTGGGGCCCTGATCCGCCTCAGTGTGCCTGATGACTCTATAAGAAAGAAAGTGGGCCTGGTGTGCTTCCTTATGTTCCTTTCAGCTACTTCCTTCTCTAATTCTTTTACTCTCATGAAACTTCTGGGGAAGAAGCCACAGCTATCTCTCCCCCTTTCCCTGGAAGAAGAGAGGTGATCTAAATGATTTAGTGATTATTTGATTTGCAAGGGCCCAGGACAGATTTGGACGTGGGTATGGATTACAGTAACAGTCCCTTGCAGGGTAAGGCTGGACTGAAGAGGAACCCCTTCCTCACATACACACACAGAAATTTTCAGCAGACTCGATGTCTTCTTTGGTATTTTGTAGGTGGAAATTTATGCCATCCATTAACTATAGTAAAGTTCTCCAGGAAATAAATTCTGCTAATGAGAAAATTATCTGCCAATATATTTTGTTAGTATTCTAAGCTATAAAACATGGGAGGTGGTATGTACTTTCCTCTGGTGAAGGATGGCATAGTTAATAGGAGGATGTCTTAAATCATTAAAAAAGAATTCCAGGAGAGTTATGCTCACATAGGGACCTTCATGTGCCTGGAGGGCTACTAATTACCTCTTTTTGGTAAAGTGATTGAAAATATAGCTTTGGAAATTTCAGAAAGAATAATTTATCCTAGTTGACTGTGTCACCTGAAAATGTAAGCTTTACCATAAACATTGATTGGGTTTGATGAAAAGCAAACTTGTGAATATGCATGGCTGGAAGGGGCTGTTAATACCTATAAATCATCCATATAAAAATGCACACTTTATCCCCCACAATCTCCATGCTCCCTAGCTGACCTACAAAAATGTAAAAATCTGTTTGACAGTTTTGTATTAATCATACTGGTGACATGTAAATCTTGGCTGCTATTCTAAGTGTTCGATTATTTTTCTGAAAAGTAGTTTTCAACATAAATATTATCTATTTTGTATATAAATCCTTTTTAATAACTATAATTTCATTGTTCATTTTAAAGGGCTTGTATTTTAATTTAATAACAAGTATTTTATTAGGAAAATTATGTTATTCATATAAATATATTTTTCTTTATTCTGTAAGTCAATTTATGATTAGAAAATTTGTTAAAATTTTCCCAAACTTTTATTAAAATATAACTTAAGAAAATAAGTTATATTTACATGTGTTTTGAACTAACATCTAAATACATGGTGTGCATTTTATATAGTTCTAAAGAGCAAGTGTTTATTTGAGGCAATGTTGAAACTGCCTATCCATGTACTAATAACGGGTATGTTTTTGTTTCCAATAATGTGCTTTCCTAAAAATTACTGCATACATAAAATCATGGATTCTAAGGACAGGGAGTTTACCCTTTTAGGGAATCTTTGAGGTGTCTTAATGTATGCTGAACTGTATTCATATGTGTTGATAGAGAAAGAATTCAAAGGGAATCCAATAATTTTTCTCATCTCTATAGGAGAGAATTTTCAGAACTCTAAAATCAAACCAGTAAAGAGACTAATTTGAAAACTAGAAAAAAAGGGGGATCATACAGGAAATAAACATCTGAGTATGAGTAATAGGAGAAATCTACATCTACATAAAAGGAAATTTATAATTTACATAAAAGGAAACAAAACACAGGAATGAATTCTTGATAAACATGACAAGACAACACACTAAGGAGATTTAAGTGAAGTTAGCCAGAAATGTTACCAGACCTAGGTGAAAAACACAAAGCTGCAAAAGAATTAAACAAGAATGAAAAAAGAAGTTGATTATGGTGAGAAATGACAAAGAATAAAATGTCATAGATAAATTTTCAAAATTTTTCCCATTGATAAAGAAAATTTGTATTTGTGAAATAAGATTATATGCATAAATTTCCCATACAAACTAAATATCTTATTAATTGCTTTGCTCATGAAACTTTGCCATTTTACAAGAAAACTTTACATTTACATAGTGCTTTATAATTTGCAAAGTTTCATATGTGATCTCCTTTGACAGTTTAATATTCAAAATAGTCTTACATAAAAAACAAGTTCCTAAACATGTAAGATAAATACGTCATGTTGTATTTTATGAATATATTAAAAATGTATATAAATTTAACCATATAATACATATAAATACATATATACACTCATATGCATGTATTGTATATACATATATACTGAGTTAAGATATATAATGCACTTAAATATTGTTCTACTTAAGGTATTATTCAATATTATTATGATTGTTTAATGTATGTACATATTTCTTGTTCAAGTACTATAAAGGATATCAACTATTTTTATCAAATATTTAAAAATTGTTTTAACAATATTTATATGTTAAATAGCAATAAAAAATATTCAAATGGCTGAAATACATTTTGGGGAGAGGAATGGATGCAGAGAATGGAAATAATTGAAATGAAGAAGGATTTAAAATATTGCATACTGAAGAGACAAAAGAAGAGTCCTTTCTCTTCTGAGACTCAAAGGCATGGAGACAGGATGATGTAAAGTGCTCAGAAGAAATAAAATAGAAGTATGACAAGGGTAATAAGGTATTTCAGGGAGAGGGCATCACAAAATAAATATCAGAGGCTTAAAATGGTTACATTCAATAGGGAGAAATTGCAATGAAGAGCAAAGAGCACAATATTTTTAAAATTCAGTTGCATGAATATGAAAGTTTTGGAGTGGCTTTTCATTTAAATTCAATCCATTGCATAAGAATTATTATAAATCTTTTTCCATTCCGTCAATAAACAGGGAAAATAACCATGTCAATAAAGCAACTAGAACCATCAAAGTAGGAGTTAATAAGGAGCATACTGTTACTTTATCAAGGATGGGAAATGTAGTAAAACTAATTTTTAAGGATGAAAAAAAAAGGCTCAATTGTCCTGGTATCTGTAACATTTACATAAAACAAAAACAAAAAGCAACACCCAGGAAATGGTCAAAATGGCCCAGTGTAGGAAAACTGAACCATGTGAGGGAGTGAAGCTTCAGCATTACGTTATATTCCTTAACCAAGATGCTGGCCCAACAAAATTATACATTCAATGTATTTTCTATGCACCAGGCACAGTTCTGTGTGGGCTGGAAACAAGTAATAAATTTAAGATTATTATTACCCTGAAGGGAAATTATGTAATCACATTGCATAAGTACATAAGTAGCCTTTCAAGTGGTTGGGCACAGTGTTCTAGATGGCCAGGGACCTTGTACCTTTCAACCTTCTAACACTCATGTCAACCACAGCAAAAACATGCTCAAACATTAATAGACTTACTTACAGCCTGTTTAGTGCTTTTCTTTGAAAAAAAAAAAACATTGTTTTATAATCATCAATTACTTATCAATTATATGCATAGAGCTAATTAGTGAGTTTTATTGGTTGTGGGGGAAAACTTTTGAAGATTGATATTCAATTACATGAATTAATTTTTAAATACTCCATTACATTTCTTCCCATAAAGGTATAGAAAATCAGAAAGAAACAAAGGAAGGAAGGAAAGAAGGAAGGAAGGACAGACAGACGGATGGACGGAAGGAAGGAAGGAAGGAAGGAAGGAAGGAAGGAAGGAAGGAAAGGAGGAAGGAAGGGAAGAAGGAAGAAAATGACTTTCAGACATGACAGCCAAGTAGACTGTTATGATATGTATTTTTAATGTTTATGAGAAAAGACATGATGAGAACTGGGAAAGAGCACTATGTGTAGTCTTTCCTAGAAAATGAAAAAGAATTTTACATCACTCTGTATATTTGCAGCACTTCATTCTAAGTCACCTGTGAGGATCTGACGAAATGCATGCCTACCTTTCCTGATCCCTCCATCAGAAGCACACGCGTAATCACCTGTCGTCAGTAGGAAACATGTTTCCCCTCTTCTGTTTTTGTCTCTGGTACTAGAGCGTCTGATGGGGAGCCTTTCTGGGGGTGATAATGATGGCTCACGTCCCGAACTGTCATCACCTGATAACACTGGTCACAGCACCAGGCCCATTGACAGACAGTGATGGATGAGGAAATGAGACAGACAGTACAAAGAGTTTACACCGAATGTCCATTGTACAGTCACTCGGTATACAAAACAGAATAATCACATCAGGATAAGAAAAAGATTTTCATCACTCACCACAAAAATTTACATGGACCAAAAAAATGGAAATGTATTGAAAGAGATAAAAATGTTCTTTGGGAAGTTTTAATTCCATTTTGTATCCTGTCTAATGAGAAATTTACTTTCACAAAACTAACATGAATTCAAAGTCAGTGTGATAATGAAGGAGAATACAAATTAATATCTTACAGTTTTTGACATGCAATCTAGTTACTATGAAAAGGAACCTTTTTTATTTTAAGTAGAGCCTATTTAAGGAAAAACTAAGGAAGTATGTGTCTTTGCAGCTCTTTAAGACAAACTTTTATTATTTTCTGGAAGTAGTTTTTCCCATAAATCATAATAAAAATAATCCCAAAGCTCACAAACTTTGTATCCAGTTTCTATAGTTTGAAGTGAACAAATAGTTTTGAACATAATGAAACAAGATCAAGTTCTCCAAATGCCCTTGAAAGCACTGTTTACTTCTGCATGCTTGCCAAAGGTGGTCACAACCCATCCTCCTGGTACCAGCTTGTTATAACAACGTTCCCCGGGCTGTGGGTGTGTGCTCTTCCTCCATGCCCTTCACAAGGCGCAGGTCCTCTGAGAACAGTCCGATGAGGCCAGCACCACCAACTAAACACCACCTTTCCTAAAGACACCCTTGGCCTAACAGTTTCTAATATATATTGACAGAATTTGCAGAGCAATCTACTGACTAAATATAAGGACTGTGAGTAAAATCTTTAAAAAGCAGTTCAGCTCCAGCCACATGTTTTCCCATTTACTCCATGAAAACTTTTGTAAACTAGGAGAAAGCCTATGAAAATGTCACCTGCCTTTGTTTATTTATTGTTTGTTTGCTTGTTTGCTTTGTTTAATTGGTGATATTTCTAAATTATGCAAAATGGTTTACATGGGATTATCACAAATCATTTTTCTGTAAGAAAAAATACATGTAACCAAGTTATAGTGAATGTATGTGTGTGTATATATATATATATATATATATATATAATTTTCATGGTGGGCTAAAAGGTAATTAAGTTGTTTAACCTAAAAATATTTTACCGGTACCAGACATAGCAGACTAGAGGTGATAACTACTGATGATCACTTTCACAAACTGAACATCGACAGTCAGTCGAGTCCATCTACTCCAGGTTATCTATGGCAATGGAGAAGAATAGGAATTCAGCTAATGTCAAACAGTAAATCATCCAATATCCAGTTGTGGGAGGGAAGAGAGCCCAGTGCATAGTGCATAAAAGAGGAAATCCCACAGAGAAATTCAACATTGCCATTGATTAGCCAAAAAAGCAGATCATCTATTCCCAGAATAGTGGTGAGTTGATTATACAGCACCTTGCCCAATCCAAAGGGATTATGTTCATACACTACCTAATTTAAGAATAATTAAATGTAATCAATTCTCCAGAATATTATTAGGGAAGACCTTTGTTATTAAAAGGACTATCTTCCATATCACCTCTTTGATGTTTAGGCCTTTGAAATGTAAACATCCATTCTTCTTAAGTAACTGCTTCTTAGGAGTTAGGTGCAAATGCATGGCCCCATGTGGCAGAGGTAAAACTGAGACAAACACATCAAGCCAAATGATATGGGGATCAACATTTTGAGGATGAAGGATGGAAAATGGCCAGTATCATACCATCACATCGTGCAGGGAAACAAAGAAACATTGGCACAAATGCAACACACAGGCAAAAGAAAATATTGGCACCATCAGCAAAGGACATTCCCACTGAAGCAGGAAAACTCTACAGACCAACTAGACAGACTTCTACTTAGAATTCATCTAGGAAAGCTACAATCTCGCTACCTGTAAACCTGACACAATCACAGGTTTTTGAACGGGTTGAACTGAAAACTCATGGACATTTGAAGAAAATGAGAATGACTGCTTTCTACCTAAGGGACATACTGGTCTATAAGGTACTTAATGGCATGCATGTGGAATTGTGCCTTACCTGATCTGCTACGTTCCAGAAGTCGATTGTCTTTGCCCAGGCATGTGTCACCATGTGTGCTATTGCAGGCCATATTTAATTCTGTCTTGCAAAAAGTTGGTGAGCTTGCCTGAGGGGCAGGAGGGATGTGCTTCTTTCTTTTTCGCGGAAGTTTCTGCTTCGCCATCGCCAAGGAGTAGTACATTCCAAAGTTGTTGACAATGACAGGCACCGGCATGGCTATTGTCAGCACTCCAGCCAGAGCACACAGGGCTCCCACCAGCATGCCTGACCATGTTTGGGGGTACATATCCCCGTAGCCCAGTGTGGTCATGGTCACCACAGCCCACCAGAACCCAATGGGAATGTTTTTGAACTGTGTATGCTCACTAGCTGAAGGGTCGTTAGGTTGAGCGCCTACTCTTTCCGCATAGTAGATCATAGTAGCAAATATCAAAACTCCCAGAGCCAGGAAGATTATCAGCAGCAAAAATTCATTAGTACTAGCTCGAAGAGTATGTCCAAGCACCCTCAGACCTACAAAATGGCGGGTGAGCTTGAAGATTCTCAGGATCCGCACAAATCTTACCACCCTGAGGAAGCCAAGGACATCTTTAGCAGCTTTGGATGAGAGCCCACTGAGTCCCACCTCTAAGTAGAAGGGTAGGATGGCCACAAAGTCAATGATATTCAAGAGATTTTTGATGAATTCAAGTTTATTGGGAGAAAAAACAATACGGACTAAAAACTCAAAAGTAAACCACACCACACACACTCCTTCTACGTATGTCAAGGCAGGATCCGTTTCTATTTCGTACTGTAGAACAACACTTGTGCCGTTGATGACTGGTTCTGTCTTGTTTTTAACAATGTTGAAAGCTTCGTGGGTCTCCAGGCAGAAAGTTGTGATTGAAACCAGGATGAAGAACAAAGAAGCAAAAGCAATAAACTGTAGGGGGAGGAAAAGAAATATGAGAGAGAGAGTGATCTAAACCATAACATACTTAGATTCAAACTGAAGAGCATCAGTCCCTGTAAAGGAAAAACAATAAAGGCAAATGGGAAGATTTCCCTTGGGATGTTGCCCAAGTGAAAGAGACATGCAGATGACACTAATTAGAATCACACATGCAATGCATTTCAAGTTCTGTTTTCAGCTTAAATAGGTAGAAAGTTTGATTTACGTTGGAAAAAAATTTCTTAACTGTTTTAAGTACCTGCGAAGACAGCATACAAATCACTCCTAAAGAATTTTAAAGGGAAACGGCCTGAAAAAATAACAAAGGTAGACAATGGTTCCAGATATTGTCTATGGTCCTAGAACTCTTCACGTAGCAGATCAAGTTTTCTGTTTATAAAGTAGATGTAGTCCACACTGACGGAAACTTGGGAGCCACCCAAATTTCACTGTAGGTTTCTACCTAGAGGTAAAATGTCCCAGTTATCATCAAGTATAAATGTGAGAAAAAAATCTCTGAGTTATGTTACTATCTAAATTATACCAGTTTAAGGAGGAGACTTCTCCAAAAGAGGAAACCTAGGGAAGAAGATAGGGAACAAGGCTGAAGAGGGGAAAACAGAGTTAAGGAACAAATTAAAAGACAATTTCTTCCTCTCCTGAAAAAGCACTCCAAATGTTAGAGTATCATGTTATAAAGTTGCAATTATTTTTTACACAGCTTTTTCATTTCTTCAGTCAATAGTATGTGAGTACACACAGCTACTAACACAGAATAATCACAAAAGTTCCCTTATGTAGTTCTTACTAGTACCAGATGCTCCTGAAAGCAACTTACATAATTAACTTATATCAATATTTATTAACAACACTATTCCTACTGTATTTTACAGTTCTGGAATATTAGCTACAGAGTGTAAGTCACTTTTCCAAAGTCATAAAATACAAAGTGATAGACTTGAGACACTAACCTGACAAGTTTCACCCCAGATCCTTTTCCATTAACTACCAAATCCTCCAATGCAGAATACAAATGTTGAAACACTTATCTTTGCTTCACATACTTCTTAATAGTAAAGATCTAAAAAAGATTGAAGCCCAGTTGTCTGAGTGAATGGCACTGTTGAGTCACCACCAGAGGCTTCCAAAGTAGCTGGCAGATTCCTAGTGCTCTCTGACTTAGTGTGCTTAATAAGTGTCTAAATAGATAAATCATTCAGGAGCAGGAGGTCTTCAGCCAAGCAGAGAGAGGTCCTCATTTGGAAATAAAAGGGTATATCCAAAACCCAATACTGCTCCCTAATACCAACTCCTCAACCCTGCCGTTGAGAAGATCTAAGTTTCAATGTAAGATTGAAACCAATTCCTTAAAAAAAAAAAAAAAAACTGGTCAAGACTCAGTGTGAGGTATACAAATCTCACCAACTATGTAAGAGAAATATAAAAGGACTAAAAAAATCTTAGGACTTTGACTATCTGCCTTAAAGAAGTGCCCGAATTCCAGAACTCTCTGCAGCGTGTCAGTTGGTAAAGCAATCATGTAGCATTATCAGGCATGTCATTCTCCTGGCTTTGGCTTATTTTCCCATGCACACCTTCCTACTTGGTTTTGACATTATGATTTAACTTATCTTTCCCAGACATATTGTGAGAGTATTGGCTTGTTTTCTCCACTCATATTTCCCTTTGAACAAATACAGTTTTTTAAAATTCAACTACATCTTAAAACAAGAATCAAGAAGACACCCTAGGTACTTTAAAAGATGACATAATTTTTATGCTTCCTCAATCAGCATTTCTGCAGCTAACTTGACAGTCTCAAACTCTCTCCACCCACATTGATATAGTGAATATCGTGGGACTTCCCAATATTGCTTTTCAAAATCAGTCCAAGCTCACCCGCCCACCTGCCATACAACAAAAAAGTTTACTAATATACTTTGATGCTTGTAAATATAAAGCACTGGGACTTTTCCAATCAGACATTTTCTACTTTCCATTCACTCATGTAACAAGTGTCTATCAGGTGCCTCTCTGTGCCAGACCACAGGTCTTGGGCCTCAATTTAACAGTGGTTATTAAAGGTAATCCCTGTCCTTGAGTTAGTCACAATCCACTAGGGATACAGACATTAAATAATTAACCCTAAAAGTTATGTAATTACAATTGTGGTAAATGCAATAAAGACAAATGAGGATCAAAAGAAAGTTTATCTAGACTGAGGGGTCATAGAAACCTCTGAGAAAATATCAATAGATCAGACTTTGAGGACTTAGTGGAGCTGAACCTGAGGGAAAGGGAGAAGCATATCACACAGGAGGGGGCTTTGACAACAGGCCTGGCATCTCCCAGTTTCACTTTCTCACCTGCCGCCTTGGCTCTAACTGCATGGGGACAGCAGGGTCTCCAATCCACGCTTCCGTTCAAAGCAAGATGAGTAAGTCCCAACAGAGCACAGAGACCCTGACTTTTTAAAGGTGAATCTCTTTTTCTGAAAAGCTTTAAGTCAGCCAAAAACATTACCTTGGTTTTAAAATTAGGTTGTAAGGTGACTTTAGAACAGCCTGACTGTTGGTAGCATTCCTTCCAACTTGCTGATCTGTTGGAAAACCTACATAATTCAATTATCTTAAATTATTCCTACCAGCCCCGTTGTTCAGGATGAAGTGAAAATAAATGATATATATTAAAATGTTTTTTAATTTAAAGTACTATACAGATATTATAAATCAGCATTATACATATTTTAGTGCACATTCAAAATATAATTCTTGCCTCTTTAAAAGAACTTTATGTTTATTAAATGAATTATTATGTTGTCGGTAAAAGATCAACAGAGTCTTAAGATACCACATTTGGGGGTTGGAATGACTAACATGAATCATCTTGCACTTTGAAATCATTTAAATTGCCCACCCATATTCCTAGAAGAGGAGTGTGGCATACACATCGAATTCATTAAATATATTTGGGGCATTTACACCAAGCAAATTCCTCACCTCCATATCAGATGTCAGACATATGGGAAGAAGACATCTGCATTTACGAAACTTCCTAGATGATTGCTATGCATACTAAAGTTTGAAAACCATGGTAGTAATGTTTTTTTTTCCAGCAAATTGATAACACAATTGATAAATCATTATTAAATGAATTGGAGGAGTTTTTTTAAGTTATAAGCATTTGTGAAATCTTAAAAGAATGTTAATAAGAAATGGTTACTACCTCCTCAATAATGGGGTGCCTGCACCTTTGTTCATGTAAGCTGTGACATAATTCTGGCCTTCACACGAACAGCTGTGAGCAAACAAAGGACCTGAACAGCCTATCTCCATATATACACAACTCTAACACACAAAACTTTGGAAGCCAGAAGTTTTTTGTCTGTTTTTGTAAGTCATTTGGGATTTGTATTTATCAATATTTTTTAAAGATTTTATTTATTTGTTTTTAGAGAGAGGGGAAGGGAGGGAGAAAGAGGGGGAGGGAGAGGGAGAAAGAGTGGTTGCTTCTCATGTGCCACCCACTGGGGACCTTGCCCGAAACCCAGGCATGTGCCCTGACCAAGAATTGAACCAGCAACCATTTGCTTCGCAGTCTGGAGCTCAATCCATTGAGTCACACCAGCCAGGGCTGCATTTATCAATATTTTTATTAGCATTACTTAAAGTACAACATGACAATTCTGTATTTGTATTATTATTGTGATTTTAATAGTTCACTATACTTTAACTTTTAATTACTTTGTAAACCTGCTGATGTGCAACAATACTATAATAGGATAATAAAAGTATAAAAAGAAAACAAACTTTAGCATTCTGGGGACAATATTCATCTCAGAAGTAGGTAATTATCTTGCTTTAAAAACTCAGCTAGACAGCTTCTTTTTTGTAGTAAAGAGTAAGGACACTACATATAGGGTAGAATGAGAGAGTTGCAACAGAGAACTAAAGTAGGCTGCCTAATAATATGGTAGGAAATTGGAAGTTGGTCTGACAATGTGGAAGTTCGAAAAAAGTTGAATTTAAAAGAGAAGAAAACGGGAAAGTTCTCAAAAAGAAAGGAGGAAAGACCTCTAATATGATGGCAAGAAAGGGAGAAATCCCTCCACATACAGAGCTGCAGAACTTTGGGATACTAATGAGGATATTGAATTGTAAGATGCTCTTGTGCGAACAGCTCAGCATCGACAGTGCTTTGAGTAACAAAGGTAGTGGGCCCTGGTGGACAAATAGAGGGGAGCGGTCAGCCATGGGAGGCAAGATACACAGTGAGGTTCAAAAACCATAGGATGGTAACAGGAGTAAAAGGTAATCAGGAGAAATTTAGTCTGCATGAAAGTACTGGGATATACTGGGAGCGACAGAGCTGTCTGTGAGATGAAGAAGAACTCATTGTATTAGGAACTGAGTGTGACTGTCAAATGAAAGGGAGACCCCAGAAGCCCTGAAGCTGTGGAGTTACCCAGAGGCAACACATGATTGCATAAGCAAGGAATCCGTGCACTCGATCTGAACTTCATTTAAAGAACCTTGGATATAGAAAATGACTTCTTTTGTGTCTGACTCACTATGCTGAACTGAAATGGGAGAATATGTGGTTAGATTGAATAATATTAAGAAAAAAAATAAAAAGAAAATAAATAGGGAAAAAGGTTTTATTTACTTGTGTTTTTCCTCCATTGAGCTGTGAACTTTTAAGGACTAGAATGATGTCGTGATCATTTTTGTATCTCTTGCTTCTGGCACAATTGTTAGTATTTAGTATAGCTGGATGAATGGATAGAAGGATGGGAAAATGAAAGAAAGAATAGGTAAATGGACAAAATAATATGGTAGAGTGCATTCTAATGGAGATACAAATGATGTTAAAAAAGAAATAACATATTGAAACAAGAAAGTATAAATATTGAAGCAAAAAAAAAAAAAAAAGCCAGTTTATAGCAGAAGCCAACGTAACTGGTTTATTGATCCAAATGTTGCCAATAGTAGCTTCCATTCATTCTGTTAATGGACTTTGTGTCTTAGCAGGTAGGTGGAAAACAAAATCACATTGTCATCTCTCTTTCTTTCCCCCTGTGATAAGACTACAAACTCTACAGGCATTAAATCAAACTAAAATGAGGCATTATCACAATTTAGAAACAAGGGATGTTATGTTGACTAAAATTACAGAACTGATATATCATTCCAGGCATTTTCAAATGGAAATACCCTGCTAAAATATTGGTTTTTGGGTCCAATGAGCAAGTTGCCTTTCCTCCATAAGCCCAGCATCCACATTTAGACCCACAGAGTGCCCAATGCCCTTTTTCCAATTAGCAACCATGAAAAGGAAAGTCCTGAGTCCAAGTTCTACATAGAAGGCCTTATGTCAATCTACCTCAGTAAAAACATTCAAGTAGATCTCTAGGTATGTGTAATAGGCTGTGGAGGAGGAATGCGATATATTTTTAGGCTTTATCATTTTCTCTCCTGTTAGTATTAACTATAACTGGACTTGATGGCTAATTCAAAAGTGCCAGAACTTTCAAAATGAAAAGGAGCAGCAGACACATCAAGTGACCCTTCTCTGTGCTCTCTGAGCCCAGGATCACTGATGTTATAGGAAGTTTCATACACTTTTGTTGCTGATACCATACATCTACAAGTTGTTCAAAGACAGGGACTGAAACATGTACCCCCAGAGCTGAGGACAGGTCTGACCAAAGGCAAAATGTAGGTGCTCAGTTCTTGTGGAATCAGCAAAAGAAAAAATAGTAAAAATATGTTTATTTGGTATATAAAAATTCCTTTGTCTCACACAGAATCTGTCCTTTAAAAGTCATTTTTTAAACATTTTATTTATTTATCTTTAGAGGGGAAGGGAAGGAGAGAGGGAAAGAGGGAGAGAAATATCAATGTATGGTTGCCTCTCGTGCATCCCTTGCCAGGTACTGGCCTGCAACCCAGGCATGTGCCCTGACTGGGAATTGAAGCGCGATCCTTTGGTTCACAGGCCCGTGCTCAATCCACTGAGCTACACTAGCCAGGGCTAAAAGTCATTTTTTATCCACTTACTTCACAACTAGAAACCTCACCATACAGTTATTTTGCAAATCTTAAAGGCAAAAATTA